>LBLO01000023.1:0-24135 GCA_004354395.1 Chondrostereum purpureum
GAAGAAATTTCGCGGAAACATGTCCTCTTTCCGATAGCATGACCATCCTGATTTGGGGTTCATACAACTTGGCGAAACGTTTGCATGGATGATCATGATCGACCACTCGGGCACAAGCATCTCAGATCTCGAGATTCCAGACCTTTGTTCATCCATTTTTGGTAACACTATCAATCACGTTTCGAGTACTTTAGAAGGACCGCAGGAGGAGGTCCGACTGTCACTCTTTCCCCCTCAAGCACCCACCACATTAGACGATGTCCGTCAAATCTACACCTCGCGTCCTAGGCTGGACCCCTCAAGAGGAAGACGGCGACAAAATACGGAATCCTCCACGCCCTGTGCCTGGTCAGGACTTCCCCTTCAATAATCCTACCTGCATCACCTTCCGTTATCGCGAGTCTAGTGCCATTCACGACGAGCNTGCCTCGTCTCCAGCATCCAGCTCCTCATCCTTCCCTGCCGATCCCAATGCATCCGACATAGAACCCCCGATACCAAAGAAGGGCGAGCCTGGCTACGTAGGGCGACCCCCCAACGCATTCTTCGTCTTCCGCAAGGAATTCACCGAAAAACTCATCTCATCAGCAATCCCTCGAAAGAAACGTGTTCCAGGTGCGAAGAGTATACCAGTATCGAAGCAGGCTGCCATTGCTTGGAAGGCTTTCACGCCTGAAGAGCAAAAGCCGTACTTCGATCGTGCAATCCTCGAAAAGCAGCGCCATGCGGAGGAGCATCCTGGGTATGTCTACCGCCCACAAAAGCGCTCATCTCCACGCAAACGTGACTCCGACGATGACAACGTCCTCAAATCTCCCATCACCCGGCGTCGAGTTATGAAGTCGGTGTCAGTTCCAGGTCGGCTCTTTGAGAAAGCAGCCTCGCCTCTTCGCCAATCTTCCTCGTTCAACAGCCCTCCCCGTCCTGCGTATGCCATCCTCCGCCGTTCCAAAGTAGACAAGCGTCGCTCTTCATCAGTGCCAGCTGTCCCCGAAGTCCCTTCTTCTCCCCTGTCCGATAGTTCAGCTCTATCGATATGGCAGCCTAGATCCTTCCAACTCAACTCTTTCGTCGCCCCAGGACAGACCATGCTTTCTGCAGCATCTTCAGTGAGTCTCTTATTATTTCCTTATCCATGGGTGGATTCTAATCGACTTCTTCACAGCCGTTCGGTTCTGACTCGAGCTACTTCGACTATGTCTCTCCTTCGACGGATGACTACTTCTCATCCCCACCGGCAGAGCACCTATCCCCTCTTTCCTTCAACAGCCCTGTCGTGACGCCTCACATGTCCCCTCTGGCCCGTGTAGCGTCGTCGTTGGCAAATTGGAATGGAGAATGTCCTACCGGCGGCACCGCATCCAGCCCTGAATCTAGCTGGGGATCGTACTCTCCCCAGAGTTATACCCCACCCATGTACATGTCCATCGACTCAGCGGGGTACGCTGCCTCAACTGGCATCGGCATGTCTCAGAATGACTTCTCCAGTGATAGTCTTTGGTCTGGTGATGACTCCGCCGCATTACATGCACAGTATTACGCTCAAGGGGACCTTATCCTCTGCCCTACGGAAGAAGTGCGGGCTCGGGCTGCAGCTTTGCAGGATTATGAGCTGGGTATCACGAACGCNTCGATTCCATTCGAGGCTTTCGGAGAGTCGATGCATTCGCCCGTCGAGGACATGCTGGAGCCTCTTTTCGAGGTAGCGCAGTGAGAGGTTTCTCCTTCTCTTCTTCCTTTATTGTATATCTTTACATAATTGTCCATGTCGTCTCGATCCCCTTCTTCTCCTGTACCTAATAATTTACCACTCATCTTGAAGATGTTTATAGTTTTTTTTCGCTGTATAATCTACTAGCTCTTGTACATAGCTTAAACACCCTGTCGTATTCCAGCCTGTGTTGTTCTTGTATATGTCTGTATATAGTATGCTCTCTCTCGACTTCCCTCTTCAATTCATGTAGATCTTTTTGGCAGAAACAAAACTTGCGATCCTGTCTGTGGCGCTTTGACTCTTGGAAGGGGGGTGCTCCTCATTTCCATAAGGGTAGATAAAACATGATCATACACCCTCATTCAATTCCTAAAACGGATGAGTACAAGTGTTTGCAGAAATACATTCCTTGAGTTTTCGATCACAATCTAACAGTCTACTAGTTCTCCGTCTCATCCGCTCTCCAAATCACCTGCCGACCGTTGGGTAGTTTTGTCGTCGATCGTTTGGGGCCTTCATTTCTTGTGACATAGAATCCAATCTCGTGGATGGCAGGACCGTATTTTTCGAGGAATTGACGTTCATCCTGTGTTTGCGGCGTGGTCAAATGGAGGGACCGCTGAGACGGAGATGATCCGAGGGGAGTCTCCAGCAYCCACGAACGGGTTTCCTCTCCGACGATCTGCGGTGGTCCTCCTACGATGGACGTGAGTTGTTCTGAGAGGATGGGGAAGGTCTCTCTGTTGGTGATTAATTTGACGTGTGAGACACCTACTGCGCCAGAGCTATGCTCTACATTAGACGCAGGGCTGGTCTGAACCTAAATCGAGCGAACTCAACATCCCGAAAAGATCGTACGGAAAGCAAATCCTCTCACTCGGAGGTTCCTAGGTGTGACATCGCCACAAAAGAAAGGCAATAGGCGTTGCTCATCTGACTTCGGAATGGGAGCGGTAATAAGCCACTTGAGCACCTCCCCATCGGGTCTTTCCCGACCTCCCCTTTGTTCTTCCTCGTAGAGGGGAACATGAGCACGGTGATTAATGACGGTGGAGATTTTATTCTCCTCTGATCCATTCCCAAGAAAGGCAAAGTCAATAAATCCGGGGGATTTGGTAGCCCAGCGATGAGATTCACGGTCATAGCGTTCCTTAGACCCCGGAGGGTATGCGTCGACAGGTTTTGTGAACGCAATCAACTCGAGATAAATGCCATCAGCAAGAATCTGGGGACGAAATTTAGGATAAGGGTGAGGAGGTCTTTCTTTAGACAAGACAAGACATACGACCAGAGTATTCGCAGTCAGCCCTCCAGTATGAGTGCCCCCAGTGATTACGCTGAAGGCAAGAGAGTCAGAGATAGAGATCCTGTATCCTTCTGGGGAGGAGTCCATACTTGAAACCTAGTTCTTCACGGAAATATCTGGAGGTCTCCTCCAACGTCCCAGGAGAAGTAAGATACACGATATGATCAAGTGTTCTAGTAGAGGGTTCCGCCATAGCTTTAGATGGGTATGAGACTAGAAACCTTGTATAAACCTGTCGTCTATGTCTTGTTCAGAAACGCGGATAGAAGGATGGACCCAATTTCAACGACAGATAACGTCAAAATGGCGTTTCCAAAGTTCCTGTGCAAAGATAACACGATACACACAATCTCTATGCTGTTCCACGAGTATCTAACACTTCAACGATCCACCGACGGGCGCACTTACGAGATGGAAGTATCTGTTAGCAAAGTTCATAATGGCGGGGACCGCGACGGTGGCGACTACCCCATCCCCATGTGACGTAATGGTTGCCATTTCGGGTATCACTTGCGCAACGGCAGACACTCCTCATCCTCAGACCACGACCATGAGGCCCTCACATTTCTTGATATCTCTGTTTCCTGTAGTGTCATCATTAGCACTACCAACTGCCGACCAGATTGTTCTAGGCAATTCCCCAGCGCGTCAGAACCCCTGGAAAGCCTTAGAGCACAGTGCCAATGATTACTTGAACGAGTATTTGAACGATGCGAAGAAGGCAATTCTTGAAGGGAAGAAGAATATGGAGAAATGGTACCACCACGGGAAGGAATTTGTTAAACAGAACGGACTACTTTGTCAGTGAATTTTCCTTATCAGCTCAGGGATTGGCATTGAATCGTTCGTATCGCTTCCAGACGAAGTTGTTTCACATCCTAACTTTAGTGAACACCAACTGAGGGTGACCGAGCCGGAGATTTGTGACTCTTCTGTGAAACAGTATTCAGGTTATCTGGATATTACAGAGGGGAAGCACCTTTTCTTCTGGTTTGTCACCTTCCTGTGGATGCCCTGCAAACAATGTCTCACGTCCGCGAAATAGGTTCTTTGAAGCCAGGAATTCTCCCAAGGATGCACCCTTAATCATGTGGCTGAATGGTGGCCCAGGATGCAGCAGCAGTACCGGACTTCTCTTTGAGCTTGGCCCATGTCGCATTACCGACAATGGCTTGAACACGACCGAGCATCCCTACAGCTGGAACAACGATGCCAATATCATCTTCCTCGACCAGCCTGTCAATGTTGGCTTCTCCTACTCTGATGATGGTTCTACAGTCAACACTAGTCCCGTTGCAGGCAAAGATGTCTATGCCTTCATGGAGTTATTCTACAACAGATTCCCGGAATACTCCAAGTTACCGTTCCATCTCGCGGCGGAAAGTTACGGCGGAACCTATGCCCCCAATATTGCAAACGTGATGTATCAACAGAATAAGGACCTGTCGCTTGCACCTACGCCCAAGCTCACTCACATCCCTTTGACGTCCGTTATCCTTGCGAATGGTTTGACCAACCCTTATATTCAGATGGGCTCCGTCGCGGACTATGCTTGTGATGGTCCATTCCCTGTTTATGACGACCCCGAGGGTCCCCAGTGCGAGGCACTCAGAACCAAGATTCCTACCTGTCAACGTCTCATCAACTCATGTTACAACTTCAACTCTAAGCTGACCTGCGTCCCTGCCATTTTATACTGCAACTCTCAGCTCTTTGGGCCTCTTATGCGTAAGTTCTTATACTGATCACCTCTCTCCTCCTAACTCCTGGGTCCTGTAGAAACTGGCCTCAATCCTTACGATGTTCGCAAGAAGTGTGATCGTTCCAAGGACGGTGACCTCTGCTACAAAGAAATGGGATGGATTGAGACCTGGATGAACGATGCGAAGAACAAAGTCGCCTTAGGTGTTCCTCCCGATCTCAACTTTGAATCTTGCAACATGGAAGTCAATCAAGCGTTCACCATGCAGGGCGATGGAATGCACAACAGCGCCTTGCTGCTTCCCGAACTGATTGACGATAGCGTGAGACTCCTTGTGTATGCTGGAAATGCCGGTGGGTTCTCGCTCCGCGATGCAGTGCACGATATGCGACTAACTTGGCTGCTAAGATATGATGTGTAACTATATGGTACGAATATCTGAGGTTTTTCCATAAGCCAAAATCTGAATCATCTCCGTCATTACAGGGTAATGAACGCTGGGTCGAAGAGCTAGACACGAAATTCACCGAGGAGTTCGCTGCATCGAAGCCTGTGCCATGGGTGACAGAAGAAGGTGWKGTTGCAGGTGAGGTTCGCACTGCCGGAGGGGCTGGATTCACGGCTGGGAATGTGACCTTCGTGAATGTTCACGATGCTGGGTAAAGATCCTATTTCCCCTAGCGAGTGGATTCCATCTCATCTTTCCTTCGTGTAGCCACATGGTACCCTTTGATCAACCAGAGGCCGCACTGGTGAGGAGGTCCTTTCGCCCTAGGCAATCCTTTCTCAAACTGACTTAAACTTTTCCCTCGTAACGCAGGACCTCATCACAAGATGGATCAGCAATGAACCGCTTTCATTAAAGTAGAGCAAGATAGACGCATGATTATCTCTCTCCTTGTAATATTATCGTTATTGATCCAAGTTTCTCTATAAGACCATAAATGACATAGCCAGTTCTTCCGGGGACTTGGAAAGGCCCGACCGCGATGGTACTGACCTCAAAGCGGGCTCTTCAACCCGATGAATGAGACTCTAGGCATTCATACCTCAGCGGATTTACGTTCCTTGAGGGCATCGAGATGGTAGGTTTAGTTTCCGGGGATGCTTACTCGCTCTCGATGTTGCACTTCAATTGTCCCCGCCCTCAAATGAAGGTCTTCGCCTTCATCATGCTGTGCTTCGGGAATTTTAGACCTTTCGTTTCGCCTTCCTCAGACTTCGGACTCCTCCCCAGGTGAACCCAGCCAATGTTCTTAGGGTCATATGATGAGGTCTTGAATGAATTCACGGTATGACCACCCCGAAGTTGAAAGTTTAGAAGGAAAGAAGTAATTCCAAGGGAGTACGGCCATGCGCTAATATGGGTAATGGGGTCAGACGTTGGGAGCTATAAAGACTTGAGAGGTGTGTCCATTGGTTCCTCAGTCAGTTGCATCTGCTAACTACTACTTCCCAGCCATCCACAAGTCCCCNTCACCACTACATATCCTCTCTATTATCATCCCCTCGTAAAACCATGAAATTCACCACCTCTTTTGCTGCTGCCGCCCTCGCCCTCTTGTCTTCATACTCAGCATCCGCTGTCCAGCTCGCCTACGACAACACCTATGATAACGGCAGCAACTCGTTGGGCATTGTAGCATGCTCCGATGGGTCCAATGGGCTCCTCACCAAGGGCTTCTCTACCTTCGGCTCTCTCCCCAGCTTCCCCCGCATCGGCGCCGTCAGCGCGATCACAACGTGGAATGACGCGGACTGTGGCTCCTGCTGGGCAGTTACATATGCCGGGACAGGGAAGACTATCAATATCCTGGGGATTGATGTCGCCGGCCAAGGCTTCGTGGTTAGTCAGGCGGCGATGGATCAGTTAACGAATGGGCATGCGGTCGAATTTGGAGTAGTCGACGTATCGTTCACGAGGGTCGCCGCCTCTGCTTGTGGCCTGTAAATCATATTGTGAAGGTTTGTCTTTCATTTGTTATTGGTGTGTTCATGTTACTGATCGCCTTGATTTCCAGAAGTGAACTTTGTGCCGTTTTGAATATTTTTTTTTGTTTNCGAACATTGGACTGTTGTAGTTGTATGTGTGTTTCAGTCGTCACGGACTTGTTGCTATGGGACAATTTGCACACATCCTTTACTGGAAATGGTATTNNTGCANGTTTTGGAATTCAATTCAATGCAGCGTATTGGCATTCGATTGTAACGATTGATAGGNCTGGTGAGAGCGCCCTTAGTATTCCGGAGAGCACTGGTAAGTACAGAATACTGTATTAGATCAATGTGCGTGCTTGAATGATGGACAAGGCTGCCTCCCACACGTCCTTCTCTCCGTCCTTTAGAATCCCCCAGGAGCGTTTGAACTGAGGAAATATGTGAATTCCCTCGGACTCATTAAAGCCCTTGTACGACTCCTCGATATAGAGAATGATCCTGTTATCCTGTTTTCCATCACGAAAGTCCTCGTGACCGTGACATTCTTTTACCAGGATAGTTTGTACGGGAGATGGCATCTTAGTACACATGTCTTCCAATGCACATACCATCTGTATCTCCTGATCACGCCCTTCCATACTGATATGTCGAAGGTAGGGGAGCTTGTCCCAGAACATGTCAGCAAATATCCAGGGCCAATACAATCCATCCGCTTCACATATCAAGTGGAGGTGTGTCAGTTTATGACAGAATGGATGAGGATCCCAGCTTGACTCGTCTTCGAATTTGGAATCGTCACGCTCATCGTGCCCTCCTGCAGATAAGTAGTGAGCATGCCCTGCGAAACGGACGAGATTGGGGAGTCTGTTGGCAAAGAAAAGCTCGTCGCGTATCTTTTGCTGGTAGGTTGTCCACAGAGCTAGACTTGATACCCCACTGCAGGCGGAAAGTATCTCTGGGATGCATCGGTTGCTCTCCTGGATTTTCTCCCATTCATCATGACTCTGTTCGTCCCAGACAAAATCCTCATTCCTGAGGGAGAGCTTCTTAACATGAGCTCGAAAGAATTCTGTAGGTTTTTCTGTCTTGCGAAGCATCTCTGTGAATGCAATCATTTGTTTGGCCGTATTCAAGTCGATGGTATGGTAGCGTATTGGTTCGACCCTCAAAGAAACAACTGTCAGCAGCGGNGTCATTCCTTACACTGAAAGGCACTTACCATCCCTTCACACATTTACTCACGATACATAGTTCCAAGGCAGCCCGCACGTCAATCGCTGCAGCTTCAAATATGAGGCGAACAAGTTCGACGGGAACTCTGCTCCCAAATGGTTTTATTGGATTAGTTCTGTCCAGTRRTASTAGTGGCCGTCTGTCCTCGTTCTACAGTATKGAGAAGAGATCAAGCAAAGACCAACGGGAGTACAAGAAACTRTATACCTGTCCATTTTCGCTTGGRTGGTCGGTGCTGTTTTCGTTCGATTGGGTTTGCTTCGTGGCACCCGCCCGCCCGATGTTTTTGAGCAGCATATCTAGACTAAAAGTAATGCAGGTTRACGAACTATAACATATGTCCTAACTTGTTGARTCGARCCTCGAAATAAGCAGCTSGCACCGAAACAAGGAACCACGAGATGGAGGTTGTGAGGCAGAGACGTGCAAGGGACGTGAGAAAGTCCACAGTACCGTCTCGGTTCAGGGYGCGCCACTTGGGTACCTGGGTACTTACCATAACACCCATATTCAATGTAGTAGTATCTGGTGATGTACTAGATCTTTGGAAAWTTTCAAGAGGAGCCTTAACGTTCTATTTTCTACCTAGTTTGCTGAAACTGAGYGTTGCGAAGTACATTAGGACCGCGTCTCAATGATAGCTAGTGCAGTCTCCCAAATATCTTTCTCCCCTTCCTTCAAATTTCCCCACGATCGCTTCAACATAGGAAGGTAGTGCATTCCCTCTGATACAAAACATTTTCGGTCCTCTTCATGATCGTAATAGAGGATGATCCTCTTGTCCTTCTTTCCATCTAGGAAATTTTCATGCTCGAAGTCGGCGACTAAGATAGTCWGGATGGTAGATGGCATATTGGGACACATATCCTCCAACGCGCACGAAATTTCAACTCCTTGATAAGCGTTCATGCTGATGTGGCGAAGGTGAGGAAGTTTATCCCAGGTCATGTACGCAAATATCCATGGAAACGCCATCAGGTCTCCTTCCATGATTAGATGCAGGTGAGTTAGATTGTGAGAGAACGGATGCGGATCCCAGGCAGCCTCGTATCTCCCTCCAGGGGATATGTAATTCGCGTACCCAGCGAAGCGYGCAAGATTGGGGAACTTKTTGGCAAAGAAGAATTTGTTGCGGATTCCCGGGTAATAGTCYGTCCATAGAGCTAAACTCAGGACCCCACTGCAGGCRGAGAGAATTGGAGAAAGGTGGGGTTCTGCGTAGTCGTGAATYCGATTCGCAGTGACGGATAGGACTTTCACATGAGTTTGGAAAAATTCCACTGGCTTCTCTGTATCCTGTAGCATTGTCGCAAAAGATTTTACTTTGGTGAAGCTGTCCAAGTCCACCGTATGATAGAGGATAGGTTCAACCCTATGGAGAGTTCGTATAATTGTAAACGACAGCATTACTCAACTTAGGGAAGGCTTACCATTCTTTGACTTCCTTGCACACGAGAAGGAGAGCTACAGCAGTTTTGATATGTGTAGCTGCAGTTTCGAAAGCAAGCCGAAGAACCTCGACAGGAAATTTGCTCTCGAAGGGAATGATTGAACTTATCTCCTCTGGCTTCTTATTATTCCTCCCCTGAGAAAAAGAATGGCTCAATGGGGAGCTTATTGAAAAAGGAAAGAAACCAAAAACCTGAGTTGATGGTTTGTTACTCTTTTTGCTAGATGATGATGTCCGTTTTGTTACACCTCCTCTCTTCTTTGGCGGCATATCTCTGTGGGAGATTAACGAAATTACTTTGAGTNAGNNACAGGGYTCTACATACCGTTGTATATAYCGTGTRTGAGTGCTRCRACCACGAAACCGRGCAASAAGCGGAGTTAATRCTYWGGGACCGGGGTACTACAATGAATGCGAAGATTTGCCGTTTACGTTGAAGCTATCTCAACCAGTACGTCCAYAAGCATGCCAAAACACATCACAACTACCTCTCCAGGAAAATCCAGGGGCAGAGGCTCTTATGCATCTCAGGCGTGTGATGTATGCAGGTCAAAGTCAGTAAGATATTACCTACACCGAATGAACGTTGTTGAATTAAGCACGATTCTGATCATGATCATGATCCACAATTTGTAGACGCGTGAAGTGCAATGGAACAAAGCCTATATGCGGCTCTTGTTCTGCTTCAGGACGCGACTCGGAGGTTAGAATGAGCCCCTTTTTTGACGCCCGCAGTTACTCAACGGAATACCAGTGTTCTTGGACTGGTGAACTCAAAAAGCCTCGGACAGAAGCGCAATTCAATGCCATGAAGGAGAGAATTCAAGCTCTCAAGTCCTACTGTGATACCTTGGAGTCATTAGTGCAAAGGTTGAAACTACGGGTTAGTAGTCTATTGTTATCCTCAACGTCTCCTCTAGATGCAGGCAAGAGCATGGTGGGCTACACGGAGAGTCTTATTTATGTCTCAATTCGAAACCTCCACAAGAAAATCCCGAGCTAGCGCGCGACGCAGTAGATACTGACGACGAAGTGGCCGAGCTTTGCGCACCAACTCGAAATCTCAAAGTAGGTGGTTAAGGTTCTGTTGTACAGAGCGTATCTTCAATGCGCCTTAGTTGGAGGACACAGACATCATGTTCTATGGGATAACTGCTCCCATACAATTTCTTGAACAGAATCGGCCTCCCGAACTGGGTGATGCTTCAAGAACATATGTACTTCAAGTCGAGGGCACAGAAAGTGAGGCTCTACATCCAAATTTTGATTGGTCTCGACATCTACCTTCGGAGGTACCGTTGACACGTACCGAACACGACAAGTATACTCACCCCGTGGCATCAATGTTCCCTTTATTCTTACTACATTTCGAACAGATTGCTAGACCTCCTTTTCAAATTTGCCACAAGTTGGTGTATGCGGATCGTCCCTTGGCTCTTCCTCAGAGATATGTATCGATCATTAAGTGTACCCCGATCTGAGCTCCCTCCACAAACAAAGCATTATTCCCCCATGCTACACAATGTTTTAGTATCCATGGCGGCAGAGTTTTCTTACGACCCAATAATCTTCGAACACAAACGTGTYTACGCTAGGCGAGCCAAGTCACTCTTGGATGAAGAGTGCAAGAGACCAAATATATGCGTGGTTCAAGCCTTGTCATTATTGGCCTCCATCTGCTCTCATGATGGTGTTCCAACGCTAGGATACATGTACTTCGGCGAGTTCCAACGATCAAGATAATTGGTTGGGTTTTTGACCTGTTTGTTGTAGGTATGAGCGCACGTATGAGCCAAGCTCGTACGTATTTGGTCTTACACTTTGTAAACCGTCTCACCTAACATTCTCAGTTGGACTGGGTGTTGATTGCTCAAGCTGGGTCAAGTCAGGGATCATTAAGCACGATGAGATGCTTGACCGAAACGCGACCTATTGGTCAACTTTTGCCGAGGCATGTTCATTTCCTTCCACTCGATAATCCCCTACTTTAACATTCCTATCACAGGATGTTGGCTGGTCGCTCTACGTTGGACGGGATTTTTCTCTTCCTGACGCACCAACTAAGAAACATATTCCCTACTTTATCGATCCAGAGAGCGACAAAGTCCTTTGGCACTATCCTCCTGCTAAAACTATGCCGCAACCCAATTTAAGCACAATTATCTTCGCATTCGGCTGCGACTTGCACAGGATTGCAAGGAAAGTCATGGACGTTGTGGTGTATGTGTGTTCTACGCGTTCAGGATTCCCGTCTTTGAACTGGTATCAGGAGCACGATGCACAAGTCCAGTGTTCAGCCGGAAGTAAGAGAGGCGCTAGTGAGCCAGATAGAGTGCGCGAATGACTGTATTTCCCAGTATTTCATTGACAGATATCCAGCCTAGAGCTTCACGACTGGAAACATCGACTTCCTCCTCAAATTGATATTACTCCGGCAAATCAAGGATCCGCTATGCCTCATCTCCTCATGACCCACCTTACCTACCAATGGATATTCATCCTTTTGCATCGGCCCTTTCTCCACCAGAGCAAACTTCGCAAATCCACCAACGAGGGGGATGTTTATCATCTTAATGTAAGCCCCAAGTGTCGTTGTTGCTCAACTCTTGCTATAGCATCATCATATCAGACCTGCCGGAACGCTACAGACCGTATCATGGAACTCGTATTGACCTGGAGAAATCTTTACACTCTTCGATACGTTGCGGGAACAATGGTGCAAGTCCTCTTCTCGGCTGCAACGATCCACTTGATCATGTGTATTCAGTCCACCTCTGGTGGGCAGAGAGTAGCCGAAAAGGCTCTCAAGAATCACCTCGCGCAAGCGGAGCTATGTATTCAGTACCTGGAAGAGACCGGAAAATCACACGTATGCGCCTTGAATGCAGCTGGGGTTATACGAAACCTTCTCCTGCGCCATTTGAAACCAATGCTACAGAGCAGAGCAACCCCTGAACGGATCCTCCCTAAAGATTCAATACTTCTCAGACCGGATATTGATGCTGAAAACGAGTCCACTTCCACAGAAGGATCCCGGATGGAGGCCTCTGTCGACTCAGCACACCCAACGGCATCGCTACCAGCAGAGGGTTCCTCTTCAGACCCCTTGATATTCAGCATGCAGCAGCCATTATCCCATATAGATTACCAGTGGGAAGGGGGAGTAGACGATTTCAACATGGATTTTTTCAGTGCCCCAGAGGTCTCTGGATTTCTCGCCATGCTGGGCGGCGAGACGATTCCAGACATTCCATTTATCCCCTCTTATGGGACGGAAACTGGTTCCTCTGACCATCTACACTTTCCCAGTAGCGGTACAGCTGACAGTGACTATGTCGATTTCTTGGAGAACGAGTTTCCAGCATAGTAGGAGTTTCGATTGTCAGATTAGGTGTTGTGGTCATGGGGAAATATAGTAATCAATGATCAAAGAGAGTTACCATGAACGATATAATTCTAGACTTAGCGGGAATTATTTGACAACCCCAGAGARTTTYTTGCGTGAANNCCGTCATTTTGCCTCACTTCCTATGAACGACGTGCGCGATTAAAATTTCTTTCGAAGGTGGATGGTTGTTTAACATGGCAGGATAAGTTGTTGCACTGCCTCAGTTTCCTTCCAGTAGTTGACATAATTTAGCAGTAGATTCTATTGAATACGACACGAATACAAGACTTTGTTACATGTACGCAAGTACGATTAGTTCTGCTACAGATCGGTGTCGCCATCTCATCGTTGTCCATCTGGCAAAATGTGCCGAGTTTAGCAAAGATATTAGTAAGCGCTATATTTACTCACATGCTTTGGTCTCGTACTTTCCGAGGCCGACAATGACATTCTGAGGATCCTGAGGTTTTCCTGTGAGATAGTTCTCTAGGATTGTCTTCGTCCCAGAAGCATATCGTGATTGTGCGTCAAGGGTAGTTCCAGAATAGTGTGGTACCATGGCATTCCCAGCGCCTGTGAGATTTCAAGTCAAACAAAAGTCCATGCGTTGCTAGTACGATCTTACCGAGAGGATTCTGCATCGTGCGCCAAATATGGTCCTTGGGAGCAGGTTGAACATTCCATACATCACCTGAACGATCACGGTGATGTTAGAAGACTTGAACTTCAAAATGGTATGAACATAACACAGAGACTGACCTCCATACCCTGCTAGATGCCCATCCTTGAGGGCTTTTGCTACGGCATCTTTATCACAAATGGCACCCCTCGCAGTGTTAACCAACCATGCTCCCTTCTTGAAATGTTTAAGGATGTCCTCATTGATTAGACCNTGGGTGCCTTCGTGCAGGGGACAGTTCACGGTAACCACGTCACACTGGAGGATAGAGTTAAAAGATAGTCGTTCAGCTTGAACAAGGTTGCTGACCTGAGAAACGAACTCCTTGAGATCCTCCACCCTACGAGCGTTGACGGTGGACGCGACAGCTGAAGCAATGATATCACAACCGGGAGATACTTGTATGATTCAAAGAGAACTGACCGTCGGGAAGAGGAGCGTAGTCGTGATAAAGCAATTCCTTGCAGTTGAACGGAAGCAGCCTCTGCAAGACGCGATATCCGATTCTTCCTGCACCAATTGTCCCGACTACTTTGCCCTCGAGATCAAACGCGCCACGCGCAATTTCTGAGACTTGCCAGTCCCCACGTTTAATCATCTCATGCGCCGGAACGAAGTTGCGAACAAGGGCAAGGATGGTCATGACGACATGTTCAGCAACAGAGGTGACGTTTGACCCAGAAACCTAGACCATGGATAGGTGCTCAGCAATGACACAACTCAATGTTGAAGGATGGGCCGTTACCTCGAGGACCTGGATTTTCTTCTCTACCGCCGCATTGAGATCGATATGGTCGGACCCAACACCAGCAGTGATGCATATCTTGAGTTTCTGGGCTTTCTCGACCAAATCTCTGGTCAGGTATCCGGGGTGGAACGGCGTAGTGATGAGAACTTCCGCCTTGAAGAAAAGAGGTTATTCTATGTTTATCCTGAACAAGTCATATGAAAGGCTGGGAGCTCACATCTTTGATGTGTTTCTGGAAGTCACTTTCAGGGCCTTCTTTACTACTGGTGACCTACATAAAGTGGTCCGGTGRGMACGAGTGCGACTGGGCAAGAACTATGAGCCATACTGAAGAGAGCTGGGATCAAATCGCTGTCGATACATGGAAGGAATGTGCGACCACTGACCAATGTATTCGTGACCGAGAGACTTCAGCCAATTTTGCATGCCGAGCTAGATATGGAGAGTAGATTTAAGATCATATTTCAATTCATAAGGCGCTGAATGAACCTTGTTCTCAGTTGTTCCTAAGAGGCGGGACTCTTGGCGCGCAGCGGCAAGTCCATCGTAGAGAATAGCAAGGACCTAACAGGAATGATGCCATTAGGGGCGTTATGGGCTACGCCAGAGGAGTGTCTAATTAGATACCTTCATTACGTTAAAGAGGAGCTTAGATGATGAGAATGAGAAGCAGAAGTAGTAGTTATGAGTGGATGATAGATCTTCAAAACGACCTACCGCCTTTATATACCTTCTCAAGACCCAGTTATGATCCCGGGAGGGATACGGTAATACTGAATTCTCAATAAACCGGAAGGTATACATCCCCTACTCCTCCGAGCTTGGAGACGCGAACAACATTGCGAAAGACACATTAGCTTCGCTCACGTGGTTACTTTTCGGGGGTGGGCGAACTGCGTCCGATATCTTCCTAACAATGCTAGGAAAGCTCACCAAAGAAAAGATGCTCTTGTTCCGAGAATACCCATCGGCAGTCATCGGTCCTCTAGGAATAATAGATCAAGTGGTCTTCACAATCAAGATGATGCTTCGCATTCACATCAGCCNGTCAATGGCCATGACAAGGTGGTGCTGGGAAATTTCGGAGAAGATAGCATTACAGAAAACCTTCTCCGAAAAATAGAGGTATAGATTTGCTTKTAGCACTCGCAGAGTTTAACCCTCCAAGGTGGCTGTCAGTGTCAGTGTGGTGGTAAAGGGGTAGGAACGGTCACATGACTTTAGAAATAAGCCAGCAAGGTGAAGTTCAACTTCGACTCAGTTGTCATTAACGTCAAGAACTTGGATTCAAAGACAACTAGTAAATTCAATTAAAAGCATAAATCCAAAACACAGACAACTATGCTCTGGAAATACCGAAGGACCAGCGAAAACTGGCTAAATACAACTATGAAGCTAATAAATAAATACCTATGAGAAGTACGATGGATAACAAGGAGGGAACAAAGCAAAAGGAGTGTTTTTTTCTGATACAGTCTCTAATCAAACTATCGCCTCTCCCTCAGCTTTACCCACACCACACCAACATAACCATCAAAGCGAAACCAGCAGTGTATGCAAAGAGCACAAGAACATCCCTATAGTAATTGTTCGATCCAAATCCAAACAGCTAATACGGAATTGTTAACAACAAAAATAGAGACACGAGAGGAATAACTCTCACCAGATTCATGATCAAACTCGCCGACACATTCACTTTTACGCCCTCCAAGGTGTCTTCGATCATCAACCCCGACCCGACTTCATTGACCGACAAAGCTTCCAAACAATATTTCAACGGGCACAACCACTGTAACCACCGGAGGACAGGGGGGATAGCATTGAGGTTGACAAAAAATCCCGCGAAAGTCATTTGATATAGAGCAGAGAGGGCTGAAATAAGGATAGCGATTCCGCCATTGGAGAAAAGTGTGCCAAGTAGGAAATTCTAGATGTGATTTGGATGAGATGAGATGGAGAAAAACGAAAAGATTCCGGAAAACATGTACCCAGAGAGTGATAGCCAAAGTATACAAGACAAGGATGAGCAAAAACTTGAAATAATTCGCTGCTGCGGGTGCAAGTCCYGCCATCCAATACACAATCGTTGACACCACAATAGTCGGGATAATTCGCAATGGTACTACATCGAAGAAGACGCGGGAAAGAAGCCATGCCGTCGGACTAGTGAATCATCAGCATCAGAGCGTTCCATTCCAGGAGAGCGACATACCTGTAATAACAGCTTGACCTCTCCCTAACGAACAGTGGCCGAATCGTCACAACATTATATAGTGCACTGAGACAGAAGAACGCAATGAGAGCACCCTGGTGACTGTTCAGTACTAATCCCATACCAATATCATTGACAACATTACCAAGAAGAACAAACAGCCAACTCTGGATTGGAATCCAGCGATAGTAATCCCAGTTTGGTAATACAAACCACCTAACTGAGAGTGAGCCCCCTTGCGGCGGAAAATTTCAAAGCACATCGACTTACCACAGAACACACCCAAGACAGAAGCCACACCCAAATGCGCGAGAAACAAACTCTTATCCCTTCGCAAAATCTTCCACTCTCGTCCCGACAGAACCTCGATCTGTGTCAAAAACGTCGCGACATAGCCTTCGTTTCTCTTTGCACTCGCCGGGGCATTAGGTGAGAGAGTGGATTCAGATTTGCCTTCTTTGGAGAAGGAGTCGAGAGGAGGGTCACTGGCAATTTCGAGGAGATAGTCTGCAACGTTGTAGCCTTGTTGGTAAGGGACTGATGGTGAGAAACGCTCCACGGGAGAGAAAGAGCCAGGGCCTGAGTACAATGCACGTCCGTGTGAGAGAAGGAGAATCGAGTCGAAGGTTTGGTACAATTGAGAACTATGAAGACACTCGTAAGCGTGGAACACAAGAGACATTAAACAGGGAACCTTACCTGGGTTGATGGATGCTAACCACGACCGCAATCGGATTAGTTTCGTCCCTCGCAACATCTTTCAGAACTCCCGCAACCTTCTTTGCCGAAACACTGTCCAATCCCGACGTAGGCTCATCCAAAATCAACACATCCGGACTCGCGACCAGCTCCAACCCGATACTGACCCTCCTCATCTCACCACCACTTATCCCTCTCTTCCCCTCATTACCGATGCGAGTATTAGCGATGTGTGATATTCCGAGTTTCTGCAGCAATGAGTCGACGATCTGGAGTTTCTGGGCATCCGGTACAGCTTCAGGCAAACGAAGGCGTGCAGCGAAAAGGAGGGCTTCGTGGACTGTGAGCATAGGAGGAAGGACATCTTGCTGAGGTACGAATCCAATTCGAAGTGCTTCCCCAGATAAAGATGGGAAATTAACAGAACCGGATGTTACACCCGACTTGTTCTTCCCTGCGAGAATCTCGACGAGCGTTGTCTTTCCAGCACCTTTGGTGAGATAAGATGAGAATATATGTGCACTGGAAGGGAATGGGATTACCGCTAGGTCCTAGAATAGCCATCATCTGCCCAGCGGGAACGGATCCGCTGACGGAATCGAGGATGACTTTATCGTCATTGAAACCTTCCCGCTTCTTCTTTCCAAATSCAGGACTTGAGCCAGGAACGAYGTAGGTGATGCTGTCCCACTCKACACTGGCACGATGTCCGCCTAGAGGCACGTAAAGAGCCTTTCTCGCCTTGCGCTGCCTCATGAGACCGAATAAGAGGCCCAATAGTGCGACGAGGACTATGGCGCCAACGACAGCGAGTCCAGCAATAACACCTCCGCTAAGTTGGCTCCCACCATCATCGGTGTTAGTCGTGTCTCCAGACGAGGTGTCAAGAACGCTCTGTCTTACGCACTCTCCATAGACGCATCCATCGAGCTGCAAACCCGACGATCCGAAGAGGTTGTTCAACGTAGTTTGTTGGAACCCGCATTGCCCGTCTCCAGCAGAACAGTCAATAGTCAATGTGCCTGATAGATCGTTAATGACTGCATCCAGACTAAAAGCGCTGTTAGAGCAGAATGTCGTGTTGGAGATACATGTGCATTGCAAGTTCTGGCAATCCCATTTCGAATCGGTTTGCACACACGAATCAGCGTGACAATAGAACTGCTCGACTCCAGCGTAGAAGAGCTGGACATCAACGGTACCAGAAGCTCCGAAAGCAGTGGTGTTAGGAAGGGGGCTCAAAGACGGATCGAGGGTCCTAGATATCGTGAGGCTAGAAGAGAGTGGGAAAAGAGATTGGAGAGTAGGGTTCTATTTGCGGCTCAAGTTCAGATTATGGATGAACTAAGCCAGACTAAGAACGAAATAAACTCACGTTGACAGCACAGCTCATCTGTCCAGCAGCCCATATTCTGGCTTCCGTGTTGCACACCAGTGTATTGTTGAGTCCAGTGGGGAGGCCAGGTGTTGTTCCCGAGTTCGTGGTAGAGGATGAATACCCACTTTGGCACGCGTTCGATGTCTGGCAGACATTGCAATTTGTCCCAGTCCATCCATCTTGACAAGAACATCCCGAAGCAGTCAAGTTCGTTGATGTGCTCCTTCCCGTGCCCTGGAATATCGTACCCCCACACGCAGCTTGAGAGCAGTCCGATCCTCCTAAGCCCACAGGACATGCGCACGACGATCCATTCGCTAGGCCGTAGTTTGAGCACTCCATGGAAGGACGGGTGGTGGTGGTATAAGGAAAACAAAGATGTCGTGAGATGATTTAAATAAAGGGGTCCTAGAAGCGGAAGTGTGTACAGAGAGGAATCAAGTATCCTGCGGATGTCTCATTCTACCCGTTTGCCGCCACGGGAGCTTAGATCACAGCCGTGGTTGTGATTCGACTATGAGAGTGAGAAACTTGGGACGGTAGAATGACCAAAGATAAGAGAGTTACTTTCGTATTTTGGAAACCTGTGCGCGAAATGAGCCTGGGTGATGGACACGAGTTACGAGTGTCTTGTCTCCCGCCTCAAAAATGATGAAATTATGTATAAGTAGAAATTTCCTTCTGAAATCTGAAAATGGATAAATCGTGATGGGGAAGGATAGAGTATGTACTCCTTCAAGAATCGAACAGGCTCTTATACGATGTGAATAACCCTCACCATCAGTCTGCGCCACCACCAGCTCCGGCCCGGTTTCTGTCGTCACAGCAGGTGATGTGACACTTTGGCTTAGAGAGCAATGCTTACGCGACTGAATAATCCCAAATTGTTTCTTGGATTTGCTCTTCCACATCTCTCCGGCTAGCCAGCATGTTCGATAAAGTGAGCCATTTTCACTGAAACTGTCAAGCATTTATAAATCCCGTTATTCCAGATTACTTCTTGGTGGACACCCGCGCCTGAGAAGCCGTATGACCCGACAGACCCGAAGCAGAACCCATTAAATCCAAAGGGCCTCAAACCGTGCGTTCCTCAATTCGGTTATGCCATTCACATATATCTAAAGTTTCCCCCGAAAGATGCTGCGCCTGCCCTGCAACAAAATCTGTACGGGACGACTGCTTTCTCAAGTACGGCGACGAGGCGAATGAGAAGTGTAAAGAGGTCGTACTGAATCACATTCAGTGCATGAGGGATCTCGGATTCAAGCTATAGCACTCCGTTCTCAATCCACGCCTCCAGTATCCCGGTATATATACATAATCTCCGTAATTGCATTTGCATTCCTGATCTCACCTCAGTATTTTGACGGTATCCTCTGTGATATGGTTTACCCTCAGGATTTCAGAGGAACACCAACTGGGATTCATGGCTACCATAGGGACTCTGGAGGGATTGTGTAAAACCAATGTTTTAGATGTTCAGACGTCATGAGTACTCAATTCCAATACATGATTGCATTCATACTTCACAGTACCACTTCAACACTCTACTCTACTCTACTCAATACATACAAGATATTTACAGCATATTAATAAAAGTACATTCCGATAGATGATTCGCTGTCCCAAGTTACTCTCCGTCACGCAGAATTGTTAGCCCAGAAGGGATCGTGCACCCTAGCCATCCACCAAGGAGTATCGGCCATTGAATCCCACCACGGCCGCTTCAATAACCCCCACTCACTCCTATCGCCACTAATCACCTCCACTTTCCCGGCGTGTTGCTTCACCAATTCAAGACTCTCCGACCCAATCATCCAGTCATTCTCCAGCCACACCTCCTCGAGGGCCTTCCCCGCCTCAGCCCTCTCCTTCACTAACCTCGCAAGTGTCATCCCGCCCTCGGCGAGCGCACGCACATGAGTGACTTCAAGCACACGCAAAGAGGGCCACCGTTTGGGCTTTGAGAAATACATCCGCATGTCGGGCGGGATCTGCCCCCTCACGCGAAGTTCCTCCACTTTCGGAAATAGATCGCAAAACAGAGGAAGCATCCTCATCGTCAACCTCGGAGTCTTCAACGTCATCTTCTTCACACCCTCGAAATCCTCCTTCCCCTCTCCATCCCATTACTGTCCGTACCACCACCACCACTCCCTCCTCGACCAAACCCAAGAGGATCCATATCTCCGTCGCCCATCGAGATCAACGACAAATCCGTGAGCTCAGGCGCATCGAGCACCTTGAAAAGTACGAAGGTATAACTGGGCACCGAAATAAACTTGATCGACAACGCTCTCAACTTGGGCGCTCTCACCGGTCGAACCTCCCCACTCGCATCCCCCAACGGCCAATTCACCACCATCTCCCCGTGCATCGACAAATACTCCAGATTCGGCGCAGCAGCAATCATACTCTGAAAATGCGAATAAGTCATACTCGGATACTCGTCTTCATCGGAGAACTGGTGCAAATGCAACGTCGTCAATCGATCCAACGGAGGTCCACAGCTGATAATAACCCTACACCCCGCGAGATGCAATAATCGCAATTTGGGTGCCGCACCAGGGGAGGTGAATATCGAAGGGCTGAATTCGGATTCTGTCTTTCGATCCAAACAATCGGCATCCCGAATGCTGATAGAGCAATGCTCTAGGAGCGGCATCCTCATCTCTACGAACGCCGGCAAAAAGAGCTGTAGAGCGCGTTCTGTAGTACGTATCCGCCAGCTAACGCATCGATGCAAGTGGGCTAGAACGCGCTCAAAGGCGATGATGCCCTGCACATGCTGCTCCTTGCCCTCCCCTGCGTGGTCGAAGCTGATTCGGATGGGACATTGTGATGAACGTTCGAGATAAGCGATGACCATGCCAATGTGGTTTCTGCTGACAGCCTGGATGTCCGTCCACAGCATCGGATGATTCAAAGCGACGCTACGCCAGCGGGAAGAGACGTGGGAGATGAGGATTTCATATGGTGTGTGACTGGCGATGGAATAGAAATGCCCGTGGCTCTGTTGGCCATAGTCGAATACTAGAGTCAAAAGCTCATTAGGAAGCGAGTAGATTGTCGTCTTGGATTCTGCGACGCAGCTGGCAGTTCTAGTGCTGGAAGGCATGAAGATGGTGGTAATCGTTGGGAGTGTGTATTATTACGCAGGCTTGATACCTGACCTCGTCGCTTGGCAGAGCATTTGTCCTTGATGGGGATCTGCCCGCGGAATCAATTTCCCAGGCACTGATCATAAGAGGTGGCGGCCAATCAGCATCCAGTCATTACCAACGCCTCAAGATGCGAGCAATGACACTGTGGGGCTGAATTAGTGAGAAGTTCTGTTGGATGCGTTCACTTGACCTGCATCATTGATAATGTGCTTGCATGACCACCAGCCTATAGCTCGTCCTGCGCTCAGAGACTGGGAGTCTAATCAGAGCAAGTTATGCATCCGATGAGGTCTACACTCTACACAACCCCGGTGGGGGGTTAACTGCAAACCTGAAAAATGTCATTTTTAAATCGAGCCCAAGGCTTCTCAGTTGCCAGAACGGCATCGAGATATAATAGGTAAAAGTTGTACATTGAATCTGGCGAGAACAACAGCCTATCSTGAGCTTCGGTGTGGAATAGTAAGCAAGTAAAGAGGTCAGAAAGTATGTATAGCAAACACACCTAATGCATACTTCACATCCCGCAGTACTCCAACGCGATCTGCTCAAACGACACATTTCCCAAAACACCCATAACCGTCGCCATATTCTCATCGTACGCCAATTCCCCCATTATCGCCAACGAGGAAACCCCGGAGATTTCGTCCTGATCTTGGTGTATCGTTGCAGAATTATTGGCCTGGGATTCGAAGCCATCCACTTCCTCTATCTCGCTAGCATCAACCGCCAGCATGACCGCCACTTTGCCATTCCCAAACTCCAACTTCCAACAAGTTCCGCAAAAACCAGAGTTCCATCCTTGAATAATAGAAATCGCGCCGATGTTAGGAAAAGAGGGTAGGTCGCCTAGAGTGTTGTAGCCTCGGGTGATCAGTCCATTGGGTCCATCGGAACAAGCGAGCTGGGTGAGGGGTTCATTGGCGGTATCGTATATTTCGTCGTAGCCTAGAGATCCTCCTAGAGCGAGTGTATAGWAAAAGAAAGAGATAGTGATGGAATGGATAAGAGTAGAAATGTACATGGTGGTAAATGATGAAGGTTGAAGCCTAATTCAATAGTCCAACGCCACATTTGTAATCCAGAGGCGATATTGGCACCATCTATCTTACTACATCCTTGTATTGGCCTATGAGTCCTACTACCTTTCTTGTAGCGCATTTGGCAAATGATAATCAAGGGGAAGTTGAACGGAGAAAAACATGGGATCTTTCGTTTGAATCCCGCCACGCAAATACATGCATAATTTTTCTGCATGGATTAGTCCTCGGCTCACCTTGTCCGTACCAGCTGCAGTACAATATAAATTGCTGGTTATTACTGGTATAACACTGGCAAACCCCTTGGGCCATGATGAATAACTTTAATAGGTGGCCTCTTGTAAATAATAAAGATTTTTGGGCAATACGTGCTCCCCATCGTGGTAGTTAAATTCATTAATTACTTACAGACCCTAGCCTTCGTTCACGTCTGAATTCGTCTTTTGTAATTTAGTGAACAATGCTGAGCGCATTGGATGCATTCACGTCGGGTAACAACAGGGAAGAGCACTGAAGCAACTACTGAAGAGCATAAACTCCGGTCCCCCGTCCTTGGATTTCAACCACGAACTCAACACCCGAGTTAGCTTCAACACTGGTGCACTCTCCAGTGTAARCTTGGGATGTATTATAATAATGAACCAGCAGATTTAAATCCGAACGTCATTTCACCGATTTCCTTTCTCCAGTCCAACGAAGGAAAGCGAAGGAATCTTAGCCACTTCGACTTATTTTGGGCGTCCTTCTCTTGGCTGCATTCTAAAACTACTTGTTCCTGGTCTCACAAATCGTGCACACAAATAATCAGCTCCTGCACCAGCATGAGGATAGCACTTTTACTTGCCTTGATCAATGTGAGGTCTTGTGAACTCGTTCATTCGTTCGCATCTGACAAACACCATCATATTGCTTCATAAATAGGTGGACCTAGGCTATCCTTCAGATTGAATTGGCTCTAAACTCTCTAGCTTCCGAACGGATTCATCAGCGCGTGAAGTCAGGGGACTAAGCTACCCTTAGCTAACCTAGGCAACATGGTTTGTGTAAGTGAAGCCGTACCTTAAANGGTCTGGTGTGAATACACTGCGCCTGAGGAGTAGTTATGAAGTAGCATCTTCAAGGTATAGGTGCTCATGTTAACATTGACGTCAAATGTTTGTTTACAAGTAAGCCCGCCAGCCGCTGAAGCCACGGCCCCGCTTCACTTTTCTGTCCCATGAGGTGAGCATCCCTTTGTTTGACCACGGAGCCTCCAGGGATGTTCTTTCCTTCGGACTCTGCCTCGTTCGGAATTAAGCTTGAAAGAGAGACCGGGATACGCATGCACTCTTTTTTAGTACACTGATAATCCCCAGATCTATCTTCCCAGAGCAATGCTTCCCCTTGGGGTCTGCATGCAGNTCTATGCGCCGGCCTKASWCGCCAGCCTTTSTSASCTKCTTWMTCRGCACGCGTAAKCGGTWCGCGTGAGCCTTNGATGNNYC
>LBLO01000023.1:25263-81437 GCA_004354395.1 Chondrostereum purpureum
CMTYAWCATCGACATCGTTAGTCCACCAGATGCAGAGTACGTACAATTTATTCYTAATYTWSACAYGATRCCAAYTCTCYRTGAACAGAYTACGCAATTCAGAACAAACTCACCCCCTTCATATCCATGCAGAATCATTATAGTGCGATMTATCGCGAGGARGAGAGGGAAATGTTTCCTACGCTCAAGGTTYGTTTGGTGCCACATTAWCACTCCGKATCCCACCGCCTCACATNCTGCTATAGCTGTTCGGAGTTGGATCTATCCCRTGGAGTCCCCTMGGAAGGGGCTTACTCTGTAGACCTTGGGGAGAGTCTACGAATCGATCTCAGGGAGACATGTAATGACATTCGCTTCGGAATAACTGTAGTTCTGTGTACTGACAGGAAGTCTCAGGGTGATCGACCGTTATSYAGRGTCCACTGGSGAAATCGTYACCAGGAAAGTCCTTCTACACTAGGTATCACTCATTMTGTCTTAACTTTGTACTACAGCGTTGAGGAAATCGCGAAGAAGAGAGGAATTTCCATGGCTCAGGTTGCACTTGCGTGGATTCTCAGCAAAGACGGGGTGACTGCGCCTATCGTAGGCACTACCTCGATGGATAACTTGGTGGATCTGATTGGTATGCTCCTATTCTCGCAGTTTCGCACTTCACAGTAACACTCGCGTAGGCGCTGTGCACATCAAGTTGACCGACGAGGAAATTAAGGCCATCGAGGAGCATTACCAGTACCAGGCCGTCATTGGTCATTGGTAAAWTGACAAACTCTAGTATTACAAACTGTGGGATGTGCTACAAAATACATGACTTGTGAATGTTACAATAATCTATTCGACTTGTTGGTCCTGTGCAAAAACACGGAGATCGAGTTGATACCCAGGATACTGTGTGCTAATCTTCTTCAGACCCTCTACCATCAACTTGTTTCCACCAGACCGGCGCATCATAAATTCTAATTGAACTTGTTGTAGACATGCGACATCCTCTGTTCCATCCTCCGAGGCATATGGTCGCCAGCGACTTTCAACCATGTCCAGTAGCAGTCTTCTATCAAATACTTTCAACTCCCCGCGAGAACCCAGTGCAAGGTGGAAGTGCGTGAGGCGAGGTACAAGGGGTGGTAGATCGTTCTGCCCGGCCGTCATAGCGGTCAAAAACCCGTCCACGATTTCCCGATAGCTGCCAAGCGGTCGCTCTGGACGGAGGCGCACCTCCATGGGGGAGAATGGACCGTCCAAGATGACAAGATGTGTTAAATGGGAAAGAGGTTGTAATATTTGATTGAATGTCCCGGTTTTGAATATGTTACATTTCAGATATAGGTTCGTCAATGGGCACGATGAACGAGACAGGAATTGGGAAAGGATTTCGCTAGTAATATGACAGCGAGTGAGGGACAGCGAAAGCAATGAAGGTAATGTGATAGCTTCAAACAGGCGAGAGAACTGGGCATCGTAAACCTGTTCCCGCTCAGGATGGAACTGAAGAGTGAGATGGGTGATAGAGAGGGACCTGACATGTGGAATGATGTCCTCGGGGCTCGACAAAAGTAGTGAGCTTATCGAAAGCTCACGAAGAGATGAGGCCTGTGAGAGGAAGGTGCACGCGTGTTTATCGATCATCGAACTGAGACGCATTGACTCCAATTGGGTCCAAGGGAGAACAATAACGTCGGAGTCGAGATTTTGGAGATGAACATGTTTCAGCTTCGGAGCAATCTCGAAACAGTGAAGGGNAGAGGATGGATATCCGCGGAGATTTAACTCCTCTAAAATATCCAAATTTCCTGTAATTGGCTGTACGACAGACTCCAGAGTCGGACTTCGATCGAACTGTGCACTCCGGTATAAGAACAGTGATAATGATTTACATTGCTTACTGTGGTTTCCAACGACTCTTAGAAAATCAGCATACAAAGACTTGAGTTGATCATGAAAAAGATTATCATCGAGGCTAGCTGATATAGTGAGTGGGATGTTAGGTCCAGCCAGCTCCAAAAGCTTCGGAACGCATCGCACAGTCTTCTTATTAATATCGATGAACGAGATGGTAGACCATAGTGCTCTCGTGGAGTTCGCGACAGTCTTCCAATAATGACAAACACGAGACAGAGTGTGACCAGGAATTTCGAAGGTCTCTATGTTCTCGGATAGGATATTATTGGCGTCAAACGCAAATATTGTTGACAAGAGCTCTACGGGCAGCTTGCGGATCGGGGCTGTAAGAGACTCGAACCGCGCGCGTTTCTCGGTAAGCTCGTTGTGGCAAGAGACGAGCGCAGATAAGACCTTTTGAACGCGATTAATCTCTTGTTCAAGCCTCTCAGTCTCGGCGTCGACATCTTGAATAAAGTCGGTGGCCTTGGACTGTTCCATTGTGGTAGCTGGTGTGAATGCCCTTAGCCTGGGCATAATATCGAAGGGTTCTTCTGGGAGAGAGATGGAATATCTACTATTGCAAGAGARGCAGTTTATAGGAATTGTGGTACCCTAGTGACAAACCGCCCTAAGCTTCCCTAGGTCACAGATTGGTATAAATAAAAACACCTACTTTCCACCGCATTCTCCCAAGATCAATTGAAGACCGTATTGATGAGGTAGCATACTGTCTGGAGTACATTATCGATTGAGTGGCAAAACTTTTAAAGGTGAAGGTGGAAGACAAAGTAGAGAGGATTTCAATCAATCTGCACTTAAGAAGTACAAAGAGCATCTTTCCACGTGCTTTATTACCTCGGTATTCAACTCCGGTCCATATCGCAACAGTTACACCAAAGTTACGCAGTACGGTGACACTGTTATTACCCCCACAGTCTCCAACTTCATTGTATATTTCAAGATCTCATATGTTTCATAAAACAATTACAACTTGAAAACATAAAGGAGAAATTCGTCTCTACAAAACTTATATCAAACCCAAACTTACGCGAGGGACTACTTTAGCAGAACTGAGTGTTTTAAAGAGGTTAAGGAGTGGTCAGAATCCATCTGAATTCTTCTGGAACCTGTATCTTTGGCTAATCCACGATTTTTGTCAGGGATTGAACTCATATCATCCCATATAAGCAATGTAACTTTTCGTCAAGATGTTAGAGACAACCAGGAAGCCCAAGGAGGTCCTCCGCAGGACCTCAAGGCGTTAGCTCTTCCTTATCGGTCATTACATACATAACAAGAAGTTTACGATTTCTTACAAGAGGTGGACGACTGAACAAGTGTGACTGCATCATATCCATTCTTCAAAATATATACAACGCGTCTAGTCTTGCATTGTCGGCACATCATCGCGAAGAAGTGGAGGAGCTGCTCATATCTTTCCCAGATCCATTTAGCTCGCAGGTTCTATCCAGCAGAACAGCGTACAGGGGCTGAAAGGAAGCCATATCCCNTTCACCCATCAGCTCACTCATCTCCACCTGATAATGGTAGGAGATGACTTTGTGTGGAATCCGGGCAGCGTAGATTGGACACTATTCCAAGATCTCCGATTTCTTAGCATGTGGGCATCCTACGGCAATGGATTAAAGAGGTTGTCCCATACTCTGAATCGTATGGTCCCCAATACACAGATTCTGGTGAAGACTATTATGGTTTCGAAGAGCGCGATTGAATGGACGGAGAAAAAGACGAAAGAGTGGCGACTTTCGCTGAAGATTTGGACGGTACCTAGCCCGGGGGAGTCCAACAAAGCCTCTCCTTAGTTGCATTGGATCAAGAGATCGTGGGGTGTCCTCGAGAGTGAGGAAGTCAACTATGGTGATTCCAACAGCAGCTACAGTGACAATTTAAATGACTCGGCGGAGCAGTCGCACCATACGCTACGCGACCGCATGACCTTCAAAACGTTCTGTTGTGTCCTTATTAAATTTCTCTGAAATTTCTCTCCGCGCGCTAGGTATAGTAACAAAGCCAAGCCTTCGTTACTTCAGTTGAGGGCCAGACGTGCTTTGGATCGGCTTCGTCGAGGAACACTCACACTCACTCTGATATCCCTGTTCTTTCAATACAAGATGGGATTCAGACGGCAGCGGGTAGTTACGCATATGAAAGTACATATTTTCCAAGGGGTTTTTGCCAAGGTACTTGTGGTTGTGCAGCTTACCTAGTCTTCTCATAACTCGTGACAGAAATGGAAGAGGCCGTATCCTACGTGGAGGTCTCGTCCCGACATTCCACCAATCCTTAATGAAACTCCTTCCTTGACCAAATGAACCAGTCCACCTGCCATCTTTCGCTACGTGTCCAAATCTATGTACCCAGTCTTCACTCAGCTCCTCAGTGCACATAGATAGACCTCGATTGGGATTGACATATTGAGGATGGCCAGCGAGACTATGTTGAGATCAGGCTGAGATGTTCGGAAAACGGTATGGCAAGATCATGACATGGATGATACATTCATCCACTGTTAAGATCCCAACTACTAACATCCGTCGTTTCTCCGGTGAGATCCTCATTCTTGGCCCCTTCTTCTCCTTCTGATCCTACTATGGAAGAACAACATCGATTCAATCCGAGATTTTCTCGTTAATGCCAAAGTTGGCACTTACTGCGAGTATATAAGAGAGTGTACCGACTGCGAGGTTTACCCCATCTCAAACCCCATCATGGCGAGAGTTGTCCTTTTCACTGGCCTTTTGGGAATCACTTCAAGTGTCCTCGGCGCACAAACCCTCTTCGGGCAATGCGGTGGATTGACATGGTGCGTTTTTCCTCCTTCGCCCCAATTCTCTTATTGACCCCTTACATAGGGATGGTGATACCACTTGCCTTGATGGCGGAGTCTGCGTTGAGCAAGGCCCTGGTACGTCTTCCAGGACTACACTCTTGGAAGCTCCAGTTTTCTCATCTCTTTTCCGTAGATTACTCTCAATGCTTGCCTCCGTCGGAAGGTTCGGGCAGTGAGCAGGAACCCAGCCCAGTACCATCGTCGATCGTTTCAAGTGCTTCTGAAGCCGCCTCCTCCGTTGAGTCGAGTGCTTCTTCCGCTCCTTCCACGACTGCCCCCTCCGGTATCCCCACGTCTGTTCCGAGTGCTCCTGCAATTCCGCGTAAGTGAACGAAAATTCAGCGCGTCGCTCCTTCATTTACGCGCTGTCACGCTATCTTAGCCAACTTGACTCCTGAATGGGAAGCAGCATACATCAAGGTATGCAGTTTCTTCTCATTGTTGGTCCCGTCTAATCTGCTTTGAAAGGCCTCCGCAGTAGTCGGTCAACTTTCCCTCGAGGAAAAGGTAGGAATTGCAACAGGTATGCGTCGTCTGTTTTCTGTCCGACTCGTGCCATGCTCATCTAATGTGTAGGTCCTGGGTGGATGCAGGGTATGAACACCTGATGATATTTCATTGTCAACAATCCAATTGACATCTTCATTAGACCACTGTGTCGGCAATATTCCGCCCATGGAATCCATTAATTTCCCTGGTCTCTGCCTGCAAGGTATGTTCTTTGTTGAAGCATGTCCGCCGATGATAATCTGACATAAACTATGTTCTAGATGCCCCCCTAGGCATTCGTTTCGCGGACCTGGTCTCAGTGTTCCCCGCGTATGTGAAGTTCTTCTGGTTATGAAAACGCGTCCTCACCAAGTGCCGTAGCGGAGTCACTGTGGCATCCACTTTCAACCGCGACCTTATGAAACAACGGGGTGTCGCGATGGGTGAAGAATTCCGTGCTAAGGGTGTCAATGTCGTTCTTGGCCCCGCAATGGGAATTGCTCGTTCTCCGGCAGCTGGAAGAAACTGGGAAGGGTGCGTGTTAACCTCCCGTTGACCCGCTCTTTTTGTTGATCGGCGTTTTCTTTTAGATTTGGTGGGGATCCGTACCTCTCTGGAGAAGCTTCTTTCGAGACAATTGTGGGAATCCAATCAGTGGGAGTCCAAGGTTGGATTGGATTGACTTTCCACCGTTAGGTCCAAGCTTACGGTTGAAATCCAGCCTGTGCTAAGCACTATCTCATGAATGATCAAGAGCATTTCAGGACCACGAGCTCTTCGAATGCAGATGACAGGTAACCGTTTTCCTCCATTTTGATTGGTCGGTTTGCATGCTAACCTCACATTTTGTTCCATAGGACGGTGAGTGACAGTTCAAGAGATACGGACCTTGCCTAAAACAATCTGTTAGATCCACGAAATCCATGCCATTCCTGTGGGTACTTCTGGTCTGGATCTTCGGCAGGAATGCTAACCTAGTTTCACAGTTCCTGCGCAGTGTCCAAGCTGGTGTCGCATCGGTCATGTGCAGTTACAGTGAGTGCCGGCTCTATTTTCCCCACCACTACGTACTGACCTCTTTTCTCAGATCAATGTATGAGTCTTCAGCGGTGCTTTGAGAACGATCTGCTGATCCACTTTACAGTGAATGGAACGTTTGCGTGCGAAAATGACCGAATCCTCAACGAGATCCTGAAGGAAGAATTTGGATTTGCCGGCTGTGAGTTCCACTCACTCTTGGGTTTGGTATTGTGTTACTTAGCAGCACCCGACAGACGTCATGTCCGACTGGCAGGCAACCATGTCAACCTTGTCTGTCAATGCTGGTTTGGATGTGAGTCCTGTCGCCAGATCAGCCGTAGGTGATATACTCATAGGGTACCCAGATGACGATGCCCGGAGATGTCACATTCAATTCCGGAACTACGTGCGCCTTGTTTCTTCTCATTCTCAATAGCACCAGATTCTTAGACTTGATTTCAGCTACTTCGGGGATGTCCTTGTCAAGGCTGTCAATGACGGAGAGGTCTCTGAGGCTCGTGTCACGGTGAGTGTCTTATCTGTGCTCAACGCTTTGAAGTTCTCACTGCCTCCTCGATGTTAGGACATGGCTTTGCGTATTCTTGCTGCCTGGTATGTTTGTATTGATCTTGCGGTGAACTTCAATGAACCGTCTGCTCTCAGGTTCTTGCTAGGCCAGGATACGGGCTTCCCGGCCGTCAACTTTGATTCATGGAGCAAAGACGATCCATTCAACAAACATGTTGACGTCCAAGGCGACCACAAGGACATTATTCGCGAGGTGGCTCAAGCTGGGACGGTTCTACTCAAGAATGTTGGAGGCGCACTCCCGTTGAAAGCTCCCGAAACCATTGCCATCATTGGCAGCCATGCTGGTCCTGGCGCTGGAGGACCTAATGCGTGAGTTGCCAAATAATGACCATTACTACGTGGAGTCTGACGGTACACACAGGTTCGCAGACAGAGGAGGAAATGAAGGAGTCCTAGGTGTCGGTACGTTGTCCTAGATGAAAGCTCTCYTTCCCAGTTTTTTAATGCCAGTTATCAGGGTGGGGTTCGGGAACCGCTGATTATCCTTACCTTGTAACAGTAAGTTATTAGTGCTGTAGTATGTGGGCGAGAGATTCTAACGAGATATACAGCCGGTCGATGCTATTTCGGAGAGGGCTTCTACCGATGGTACAGTTGTAACGTCCAGTCTTAGTGACACAGACTTGGATGCTGCTGCTGCCGCCGCCTCTGGAAAAGATGTCGCATTTGTCTTCATCACGGCGGATTCTGGAGAGGAGTATATTACTGTGGAAGGTAATGTGGGTGACCGCAATGACTTGTTCGCATGGCACAATGGTGTATGTATTCCATTCTCACTGTATCTTCCCTCGACTAATGTCACCCTGATATGGTAGGATGCATTGGTATCGCGAGTTGCTAGTGTCAACCCCAATACAGTTGTGGTCGTCAACACTGTTGGTCCAATTGATATGGAGGGATGGGTAGAGCATGAAAATGGTGAGTGGTCCAACTCTCATTCTTGTTGTCTTTGCTTGACTCGTTATTCTTCGCGCTGTGTAGTTACTGCTATAGTTTGGGCTTCTCTTCCCGGACAAGAAGCAGGAAATGGTATTACGGACATCATTTATGGAGCCTACAATCCCAGTGGCCGACTTCCTTACACTATCGCCAAGGATGTCAACGATTACTCCGCCCACGTTGTATACACCTCCAACGAGCAGATCCTTCAAATCCCTTACACGGAAGGCCTACTCGTTGACTATCGTGCTTTCGACGCCCGTGGAATCCAGCCCCGGTTCGAGTTCGGATTTGGATTGTCCTACACGACGTTCGAATATGAGGGTTTAAACATCAGTGGGTCTACTGCAGGAGGAAGCCCCCCTTCAGGCGCTGGCTCATCTGCCGATCCTTGGTATGTGTATATTACTACCAAATTAGCAGTGTAACTAACATCACTGTCTAGGCTGCACGAACCCGTTGTTTCAGTGACATTCACAGTTGAAAACACTGGTGAGGTTGATGGGCATGAAGCAAGTGGTGCCTTTTGATTGTTTTCCATGCTTGTTCACACGATGTTTACAGATCCCGCAACTCTACATTACCCTTCCTGAAACTGCTGGATCTCCTCCTTTCAGTCTCAAAGGTTTTGACAGTGTCTTCGTTGGGTCCGGTGAAACCACGACAGTCACTCTGCAGCTCAGCCGCTTCGACTTCAGTATCTGGGATGTCACCGCTCAGCAATGGCGTATTCCGTCAGGAGAGACAACTATCTCTATTGGCGCAAGTAGCCGGGACATTCGTTTGTCTGGTAAAATTTCGAACTAGGTGTAAATTCGTAGTGTAAGATTGCTTAAGATCTAATATCGTTGTTCTGTATATGCGTGCATCGATATATGGGCAAGTGTATGGAAATGCAGTACAGGGATTGACTGGTCTCCAACCCAGTGTTGAAGACCTACTACCCAAACAACTGTGGGTCATCTGTCTCGAAAGGCTTCGTGTAAAGCAGAGCTTAGCAGGAAGAGGTAGCACAAAAGCCGCTTATTGGCAATATGGTGTTCCCATGGTGGTCGGGGAAAGCATCAACAATTTCTGAACACATTGTGCTTCCGCAAGGTTCACCCAAAGCGCCACATCGACTGGTAAGGGTAATTAACCATTCATTTCTTTGAGGAAAGGGGATGTTACAACTATATACTGAGAAGTACTGCAAAGGTAGTGTACATTAAATTGTGACGTTAGGACATGATACTAACCAGCATAGGCCAGTGAAAAAAGGAAACATTCGCTAATTACTTTATCATCGAAAAATCATGCATTCGTAGCAGCTGCATCATGATGTTCTCCCAAGGCCTCCTCTTGTTTTGCTTGAGCCGTCGTCATAGGACTCGGCACCTTATTAGACGCCAAAAAATCAACGACGGTGGCGATCAATGTGAAGAGGAATGCGATCCATGGGATGATACCGAACCACAGAACTGTTGATGAGACATGAGAAACCTCATACCAAAATAATATAATGCACGTACTGAAATCGATATGCCTGTACCAGGGATTCACTCCAAGGGAAGCAGCGAATGCCGCGATAGCTTCTTGACTAAGCTCAGTATCACCTTGTCGGGCGGTGATCTCGACGGCTTTGGTGCGAACTGCGTTGGAGGTGGGGATCTCGCAAGCAAACAGGGCGATGGTGAGAAAGAGGAATACACCAGCTTGCAAGCGCAATGTACGTTTGGTCGAGTAGCGAGGTAGGAACAATCCGATGAGCGCTATCGCCCCCGCGATGAGGGTGAGGACGCAGAACACTTCGGAAGCGATGGCAGGATGGACAACACCTAATACAAACGAGACTATGAGGGAAGAACGAGAACACATTGAATAGATGTCTTACCATTAGTGACGAGCCGAAGGGTGATATTGGACGGTGCTGCAGCTCGTCGAAGCATAGACTTCAATTGATTTTGCTTCACTACTGTGTTGAGGCCAATGGAAAGGGAGATTGCACCCCATGCAAAGACCATCGAGTACACACATAGCCGAACGAAGAACAGGGGTCTACGAGCCATTTGTCAAAGATTATAACTTTGTGAGCTCCAAATCGGAGGGGAAGTTCGTTGAAGGTGCTTGGGTATTTCCCCGCGATTCTTAACTTTTAAACCATCGGGAGAATAAGGAATCAAAGTGTGGGGAAGGGAGTCATGCTGATTCTAGGTTAGGACCAGAATCACTTAAGCAAAGGAGTCGCGATCGTTCGATGAGAGGAGAAGTGCAATCTCATACCCTAAATTGGCGATGGAATTTGCCCAGAACGAGTTGAAGCTGCCGCCTGTAGTGGGGTCAAAAGTGGAGGCTAAATTTATGGTTCTCGGCACCGATGCCTGATGACTAGAGGAAGCCGGTCGCCGAGGGTATGGGGTTTGCTTATTGATGAGATGTGCTATAATAACTTTGCAAAAGAGGCATCGAGTATACGAGTGTGAGTTTGAATTCCGGTCAGGTCTGTCATGGAAGAAACCAGTGAGTAAGAAAACAAATTGCTGCCTCTTTCCTCCGGAATGCTCGTAACAGAGACTCGAGGGTAACACAACCAGATTTTCGTAATACGAGCCATCTCCAAAATAAAGTTCGGAGAGGCAAAATTCTGGACCCAGAACGGTCTTGTAATCGATTGAGCCTTTTCTCTAGACTCTCCTTGAGACGCTTCATCTGATAGACAGAGGCAGCACACGGGATGAGCGTTAGCGCAAGATGGGTCAGTTGGATGAGATTTACCTTGACTGGAGGTGGGGAAGTGGACCGTTCCGAGGAAGAGTCCGGCCAACGTCGAAGGACCGAAGTAAGTAATATAGGTTGTTGAAGTATTCCGCCGTGGCGTTTATTGCTCTCTATTTGGATTACCTCGTCTCCGACGGAACGATCTACTTAGACTCTGAGCTTTGAACAGGCTGAGTATACGCCAGTGTTTGAATAGAATCAAGCCTTCCATCGACCGCGCGCGGCTAACCAAAGAAATTCTGGGAGACTTCCTCAACGTCTCCTGACCAACACGTTCCCACTTCGGCGCTTAGAGCATATACTATGCCTTGCTTCTTCGATTCCCACTGCCAGTCAGGTTATCTCTGAGACCGTAGGCTTCCCCAGCTGGTGCCTAGACTCTCTCATAAACACAAGTACTTGTCAATCCCTTCCTTGCGCTTTACCTTCAACATGTCTTCTGAATCTACTCCTGTTGTTTGTGACAATTTTACGAAACTGAACAAAGCACTTATCGCTTTGAAGTCTTCACCCAAAATCATCCTTGATTGCGAAGGACGACAGCTAGGGATCCAAGGAGGGGCCTTATCTATCATTTCCCTTCGAACAGTCCCATCCAATCAAGTCCCCTCACAGACCTTCCTAATCGATGTTGTCTCCCTTTCCACTGACCTCTTGAGAGGTGTCTTCGACCTCTTGGAGTCCGACCACGTTACAAAGATCGTATTTGATGGGCGAATGGATTACAGTGCTCTGAAACACTATCAGGGTGTTAATCTACACAATGTTTTGGATCTTCAGCTAGCAGATGTCACTTCTCGTATCCTCCGCAAGGAGAATATAGATAAGCAGTTGCAGAGGTTGTCCCCATATCTGTCTAGAACAGAGGTAATGGGGCAACGTCGCTGCTATGAACAAATACACAAGCTTAATAGCTTGTCAGCGTCCATTGAAGAGCACAATGTTCAACTTCCTGGGGTTGCTAAAGATGCTAAACAGAAAGCAAACGGTAAGCAATGTTTTTGATCGCTGTTAAACCCCGAGCCTATTATATGTTCAGTCGACCATTCTCTGTGGATGCAGCGGCCATTGCCAAAGAACTACACGAACTACGCCGCTCTGGACGTTAAACTGATCCATGCTCTATCTGAGAAGTTTCAAATTCGGGGCTTTATCGACACCAACCTTGCAACTCGAAGTATGAAGTTTGTACGCATATACGACAAGGATCAGCCAAAGGCGTCTTCCATGGGACATCCACTCCTGCCCCTCGACATCATTTCACCACCTGTGGGGATCACCCTACAATGTATCGATTGTCGTCGAGAACTTTCCCAAGGTTGTTTCTCGAGAACAGCCTGGACCACCCCTGCGAAGCGTCGGTGCTGGGTATGCAGAGCTATCTCGATCAAGAAACCCACGACTCGGCAGTCCTATCGTGGACACACTCGAACTCGTGTTGAATTCGAACCAGATCAAGGGTTTTCTAGTAGCTACGGATGGATCAGTAATTGTGGGTATGATTCTGAAGACATCGCCGTCGAGAATTATATCTCAGCGTGGGATGCTTACCAAAACTGGCTCATGGATGAATGGTGAGAGTGGAACACCATCCGGCTGTCATTATGAGGAATGTAGTTATCTCCGTGTGCCCATCATTTTGTTGAGCTATGTGGATGCCTTGGTGCTGATATGGATCCATTTGCTAGCAAACCGTATCTATTGCAGAATATAATAGTGTATGCTCACTCGTCATCGAGGTGAACATAGACCGCCATGACCGTCGTGAAGATCGATGTGGCAATGTTAGCTTCTTGTGAATGAAAGTGCCGTCTTATATACTTCGCCCATATTTTTTCATAATCCAGTCGCAGCCTCTGATTTCATTAATGTTCTAATAGCACATCGTCTAAACTGACTGAACCGGTCTCAGGCTGTCTTTCCTAGTAGTGTGATCACGCAACTGGTCCAAGAGACGTTTTATCATTGACGATTATTACTTTACACCGAACGGACACTCTCCTTCTTTTTTCGTCGCGAGTCTATAGCTCTGCAGACCCAACAACGTCGCCCATCTCCATCATCCCATAGGTTGGGAGCGAATGATGCCTGAGAAAGCGAACGCTGACAGCCCATACATTCACGAGTGCACTCGGTGGGCAGGGGAGGTTTGAGAATGTCGAGAGGTAAAAGTGGATGCCCGTTCCTGTCCGGGGGCGGTGGCGCGTCAGACCACATATGAACATAGTGCATACTCTGCACGGATAGAGCAGGTTTGAGATACCCCTTCGCCTTGAATTGGCTATGGAGCGCATGGATCATGTGAATGTCTGTTGCGGCATAAGTGAGATGTGACTCCAGTAACGGCCGATTCATCCAAAGACTATGGTCCACTATAAGCATGTTAAAATGATTGCATTTCCATTAAGATTCGTGTTGAAATCACTCACCGATTCCTCTGCTAGGTTTACCACCAAATTCTTTTACTCCGTGTTCCTCGATACAGCGTTGTAGACTGCAAATGATCTGAACTTTCTCGTAGAGCTTGCGATCATTATATATTGTGCCGGGTGGTATGAGCTGCTGTAACCTCTTCAGTTGCATGCCCTTTCCCTCTCCTCTACGAGGACGTGAAGTAACGTCGGCGAGCTGCATATCAAGTACACCAGATAGCACAACACCATACTCATGCTTCAATGCGCTGAAGTCCATGCGTCCATCAAAGACTACCTTTGTGATTGTAGAACTCTCCAAGATGTCAAATACTTGGCGCAATTCGGAGGGCGAGAATGCGAGAACATCTACAATGAGAATGTGGCTGAGGTAGCCGGATTCAACTGTCGATTTATTTTTGGGCTCGGTCGAATATCTTCCGAGCATGATCAAGGAGAGAGCCCCGCCTCTCACACCAAGATTGCGCCCCTCACAGTCGAGGAAAATGATGGATGAGGACTGGAGGGTAGTAAAGGCCCTTTGCAAAGAATCGGAATCATTGCAAAAAATGGTCTCGGTCTGTTTTGAGAACGACATGGGGTCAAAGACTCTAGAGAAGTGGGCCAAGAGAGGGCACGTCCAGGAAACTACAAATGTTATATAGTAGAAAAATAGATAATCGCCAGATGTTTCCAAAGATACAAATAGATGGGTCACGATGGTCCTTCAATATGCTTTCGAGGCCTAGAAGTTAGAAGAAGCTATTTGACGGCGCCTACGGCCAATTCACGCGTACACGAGTTCAAGAATTGAATGAATTATGTAGGAATTTCAACGGAAGTTTTGGTAATTTCCAACTGCAAGGACGAGAATTTCCGGAGCAGACCTAATAGATTTCCGAGAAAAAGATAGTGGTTGAAGTCAAAAGATCCTCGATTACATAATCGATACACTCTTTCCTTTCGCTCTCACTCAATTATGACATCTTCCGTACTTCCCCCTCTCGAACCTCTATTTACTAGGAACGCGAAACGGACCAGACAGGTTTTTGAGGGATGCCCAGACGACTCTCTTGCCGACGAAGAAATTAGGTGAGTAGAGGGACCTCCGTCCAGGGAATACCTATATTGAATCGTTCTTGGATTTAGCACGCGGCTACGCATCTCATCTAAAATATACGACGAATACCGCTCTGCAACCCAACTTCCTCCTGCACTATTAAATCAACAGGGACAGGGACCACAAAGACCAGGGAGGGAGAGGAAATTATTGACCGCCGGACGTATGTTTCTTCGCGTTTTGTTGATCACATTCCATTATACTCAGAGCAACCTTTACGGCCATGTAGCTGCTGACCAAACGACATCTGCATTAATTAAACATATTGATAGCACCCCTACACCTCACCAAAGCACATTCTCCTCCAACACTCGGCTTTCGCAAGCTCTTGCCTTGCACAAAACGACCCGTGTCATCAAACCCAAGTACCACCCGCAATGGAAGCTGGTCAGAGTTATTTCAGGGCATCTTGGATGGGTGCGGAGTGCTGCTGTTGAGCCAGGGAACAAGGTGCGCTATGGAACCTAGTGGATTGTATTGTCCGAGCTAATGTCAGTTCAAGTGGTTCGCTACTGGCGCTGGAGACAGGGTTATCAAAATCTGGGATTTGGCTTCGGGAGAGCTCAAGCTATCATTGACTGGTCATATTAGTACTGTTAGAGGGTTGGCCGTGAGTCCAAGACATCCATATCTATTCTCTTGTGGAGAGGACAAGGTAAGCGAACCTTCGAAGCATTTTGTGACTTTCATTCTCACATAGAAATATTAGATGGTGAAATGTTGGGATTTGGAAGCAAACAAAGTCATCCGACACTATCATGGACATCTCTCAGGTGTTTATTCCCTGTCGCTACACCCTACTTTGGACCTTCTTGTCACTAGTGGTAGAGACGCCAGTGCTAGAGTTTGGGATATGCGGACGAAGGCACAAGTTCATGTCCTAGCAGGTGAGTGTCCCACCGCAAAACCAATTATCTCGTTCGATTTGCTAACGAACATATGATAGGGCACACTGGAACAGTGGCGGATGTGAAATGCCAGGAGTCCGATCCTCAAGTTATCACTGGTAGTATGGACTCTACCATAAGGTGATGTCTGCCTTTGATCGCGCAAGTCATCTTCACTAATCATTTCTCCGCATTAGACTATGGGATCTCGCTATGGGCCGGACAATAACCACATTGACGCACCACAAAAAATCTGTCCGTGCTTTGACCATCCATCCAACAGAGTTTTCTTTCGCGTCTGGCTCTGCGGGTGGGAACAACATCAAGAAATGGAAATGCCCTGAGGGGTCGTTTGTCTGCAATTTCAGTGGACACGATGCGATTATCAACACGATGAGCGTGAATTCGGAAGGTGTCATGTTTAGCGGTGGTAAGAGTCTCAATACTAGCTCCCAATGTTTGTTTCGCTGATTTTCGGGTTGTGTAGGTGATAATGGAACATTATCATTTTGGGACTATGGAACCGGAACAGCGTTCCAGAATTTGGATGATGTCCCACAGCCTGGTTCTTTGGAGGCAGAGGCGGGAGTGTTCTGTTCAACTTTCGATATGACGGGAACTCGACTGATTACTGGAGGTGCCGACAAAACGATCAAAGTCTACGCTGAGCAAGCGTAGATCGACGGACAACTGTCTATTTGACCATGTACGACGCTACTGTATCTATCCATTTGTCGTACGTGTGGTTTTCTTTGCTGCAAGATACAGGTATTTATGGTGGCTATCGCAATACATAGGTCTGCTGTATTAGCTGTTACAATTTCTTCTCCTGCTCGATCAACGTGAGCAAGTTGTCGTAGTGTTTATTTCCTTTCAGTGATTCGACGGCGAGGGGTTTGAGAGGTCCTCGCACATATCCTTGCCCATAACCAAAGTTCTGTGATACCACTGCTTTCACGCCACCGATACCTCCTAATTTTTGAACGGCCCAGTCTGCGTGCCCCATGGCAGCTTGGAGAGCCATCGCTTCTACGTGCATACCAGCTTTCCAGAGCTTGATCAGCTCTCCGTGAATCTTTGGCGTGATGTTGACGAGGGCGCAGATACCTCCTGCACCACCTGCATTCAGACCGTGTAAGATGAAGTCGGATTTGCCAGCAAAGACAGCAAATTCGGTAGGTGGGAATAAGGAAGCTAGACGTTGTAGTTTGCCGATATTCCCACATGAGAGCTTTGTACCGACGATGTTGGGGTGCTTTGCAAGAGTTGCGATGACATCTGAATCGAGGTCAAGTCCCGATGTCACCACTGGGAAATTGTACACCATCGTGGGTATTGGAGATGCATCGGCCACCTGTGTACACCATTAGTACGCTCAAGGCTGAGCAGGGACACACCTACTTCTCTATGGAATCGGATAATGTTGTCTGGAGTCATTTGCGCAGGCCAGGTAGATGGTGTGAGCACCAGCGCGTAGCTTGCCCCGGCCTCTTTGGCATCTTTACATAGTTGAATGGTTTCTCGAGTTGATTGAGCACCGGTCCCTACGATAACGAGAGTGGATTGGAAACCATTTTCATCAAGGGTTTGGCGCGTCAATCGGATGGCTTCTTTGCGCTCTGACGGAGAGAGATGGGTTGCTTCCCCATTAGATCCCTGGACTAGGATGCCAGTGACGCCACCCTATGAAGGATCAGAAGAAATGTTCAGTATTTAGAAAGGGAGAGTGAAGTCCATGCAGATCACAATGACCTCGGCTAAACGTAGAATATGTGCTTTGATTGAGGGTACATCGAATTCCTCGTTCTGGTCGAGAAATAGTACAGCAGGAACGTAGTATCCTGGGGGTGGTGGAGTAGACATGGGTAGCTGGATATAGATGACATTATCTGATACTTTTATTCCTTCGCGGTCGAGTCACGGTCCCTCGGGCCGTCATCCGTGGAAGATTTGGCATCGCTGACGTGATCTCGGCAACCATCCCTGCCCGCCGCGTCCACTTCTGAATTTGAAGGAAGGATGTTCACGTCGTCCGCCGCCCGCCGCCATTTCGCTGGCCTCCTTCAAAGACCAAGAAAGCGCGTGACCTATGGACTGCCGACTCCTGCGCCGGCCTTGCGTCCCGTTCATAGGCAGCACCAATATTCCACTTTTCTGGCTTCAGGTGCTTTCCGCCGACGTTATGTATCCTCGTCTGCTAGACATATGCACATACGCGCCATCTCGTACTCTTCTATTCCCAGATTTGTCGCTCGGGCATTCAGAGTGCCTATAGCAGGAGCGACCCTTGGTGCGGGTGGTCTTGGATACGCCAACTACAAGTTTGAAGGTGCGCCGCATTCGCACTTTAAAGTAATCTAATGAAGCTAACTAAATCTTAGAGGCTCGTCAAAAAACACAGGAATGGATGGGAAAGGTGCAGGGCACTGCAACCGACATTTTCGACACTGCTTCAGACGGTATCAAGAACATCACCTCACGCGTCTCCGAAATCAAGTTACCAGACGTTGAAACGCCCCAGTTCTTGAAAGAACTGTTTACTGCCAAACGGGGGAGGAAGGGGCGCTCTGTTGCAAACGAAGAATCTAATGACGACCAAGACGACTCTTCCAAGAGACGACCACCCACGGACGAAGCTGCCGTTGCTGCTCTAGTTGCCGCCACCATGTCTTCTCCAAACGATTCAAAAGATACAGAGGGAAATAACTTTGACATGAAGCAGAATGGCCTAATGCATCTTACCCGGAAGCTCATTGAAATCCGGAGCATGTTGCTTAGTATCGACCAGAGTGACGCTCTCAAATTACCTAGTATAGTCGTCATTGGAAGTCAAAGTTCCGGGAAGAGCTCTGTTCTCGAGGCTATCGTTGGTCACGAATTTCTACCAAAGTGTGTCTACCTCTATTGTAATCCTGCTGGTTCTTAAGGTCCGTTCTCAGGGGAAATAACATGGTTACCCGTCGACCCATCGAACTCACACTCATTCATACCCCCAACACTGACAGCAAGAACCCTGCGGAGTACGGAGAATTCCCTGCTCTTGGTCTGGGAAAGATCAAGGACTTTTCCGTCATCCAACGCACCCTGACCGACCTTAATCTTGCAGTTCCAGCCGACGAAGCTGTCTCTAATGAACCTATCGATCTTCGTATCTATTCCCCTAATGTCCCCGACCTAACTCTCATCGACCTTCCTGGGTATGTCCAAATAGCGTCCATGGACCAACCTGAGACGTTGAAGGAGAAGATCGCTGCTCTTTGCGAGAGATACATCAAAGAGCCGAATATCATTCTTGCCGTATGTGCCGCCGATGTCGATTTAGCCAACTCTCCTGCATTGAGAGCTAGTCGCAAGGTCGATCCTTTGGGTCTGCGCACCATTGGTGTTATCACCAAGATGGACCTGGTTCCTCCGGAACAAGGTGCGAACATCCTTGCTGGGAATCGGTATCCTCTTCACCTTGGATATGTTGGTGTCGTATCCAAGGCTCTTCGAAGAAGCCCAAAGGTTCGACGTCAACTGCTCTCGCACAGCAAAATGAGAAAGACTATTTCTCTTCTCATCGAGATGTGTTTGGGAGCACGAGTTCCTTAATGGTCGGTACAGGAACGCTGCGCAAGAGACTGATGGAGGTCTTGGAGTCCTCTATGGCATCATCTCTTCACGGAATCACCAACGCCGTTCAGCTAGAGCTTGAAGAGGCGACCTACCAGTTAAAGTTCAATATAACGACAGACGCGTCACCGCAGAGTCTTACATCGCAGAAACAATCGACGCTCTAAAGTTACGCTTCAAAAAGGCAACGCAGCAATTCAAACGTCCTATCATTCGAGAGAAGTTGAAGAACATGCTGGATGATAAGGTCATGGACGTCCTCGAGCAGCTTTATTGGCTCGACAAGCGCGTTCCTGATTTGGGTAATCTTGCAAGCGATCCGAGAGTGAAACCAGAAGATGTGGATCCTTATTGGCGACATAAACTCGACGCTGCGTCTTCGTTGTTGACCAAGTCTGGTATCGGTCGAGACTCGACTGTGTTGGTGGCGGATGGGCTGAGAGCGTTGATCGAGAGTATTGCGCAGACTGAACCGTTTAACCATCATCCTCAGGCGGCGGAGCGGTTGATCCAGTTCTCGCATATGATCTTGAGGGATCGGATAGGTGTTACCTCGGATCAGGTGGAAAACTGCATCAAGCCGTACAAGTATGAAGTGGAGGTCGAGGAGAAGGACTGGGAGAAGGGAAGGCAGAGGGCGATTGATTTGTTCGAGAAGGAGGCTAACATGTGTGAAGTCAAGCTAAAGGATATTCGAAAGAAGGTCGGTGGCGGTAGGAGATTGGGCAACCTTGTTTCCTATGTGAAAACATTGGAGGAACAAGAAAAGGAGAGGAAGATGAAACGTCTGGAGGCACCTCTCGCTGACGACATTGTTGACGAGCCCCTGGAGTATCGCTATCCCCCTGCTCAGATTCTTGATGGTAAGCGTCTTATCATTCGCTGTCTTCTGCGCTTATTCATGTTGATATCTTCTAGCTCGTCATGCCGTCCTCTATAACGACCGACTGAGCGTATTGAAGCTGAGGTTAGCGGCACTGCGCTCGAAGCGGTGTAAAGCTGGCCCAGAGAATGATGTTCTGTGTCCGGAGGCTTTCCTAAACGTCGTCGCTGACAAGTTGGCCTACACATCTGCTATGTTCATTAACATCGAGCTTCTCGACCAGTTTTTCTATCAAGTAAGAATGCTCTCTTCAACCAGTGTGCCTTCTAAAACATTTCCTATAGTTCCCCCGAGAAATCGATTCACGTCTGCTGTACGACCTGGACCGGAAGGAGATTGAGGCGTTTGCACGAGAGAATCCAGTCATCAAGAAACACTTGGACCTACAAGAGCGGAAAGATAAATTGGAAGAGGTATGAACCCCAATTGCTGTCACAGTATACATCTAACCCATTTCGTTAGGTCATGAAGCAACTAAATAGTCTCTCAACGTTACGAACCGATCCTCAACCTGCACCACGGCGGCATCGTGGGCTCTTCGGGAACATCTTCTAGGGTTTCTTCTTACTCTTAATCACTCCCTTACTTTTTTGGTGTATACACCTTTATGTGCTTCATAGTTATATTACGGATTATAATTACAATCACCCAACTGTATAGATCGTGATGGCCGCGACTAAGAATGCGGCCGAATGACGAGCGTTGAGGATGGATAGCTTATAGCTTGGCTTTAGCGGTCTAGAACGTAGGATGTCAGGAACTGAAGAAAAGTTTGGGAAACGGTAGCGACCTTGAGCACACCGTCGAGTTTAGTGGCAAGCATGATGTTTCCCTTGGTCTTTAGCTTTCCAGTCATGAAAGCTTTCTGGCCGTTTAACTACGCATAAATAAATTCATTAATGTATTTCATAAGCAATTGAAGCAGTACGTACTTTCCCCGTAGCGAGGTCGACAAAGACCTCGTCGGAGANGATGATGGTGACGTCTGCTTTGGGTTTTGCTGGTCCCTTCGTCACTTCTCCCTTCTTCTTGAGATCGATTGTCCATGTCGCGGTTTCTCCAGCATCGTTCTTTACTTGCAGCTCGAAGATACCATTTGTCTAGACATACGCATGGTCAACGATAGACGGAAGCTGGGTCGTGCAAGCTACCTTCTTTATCTGCTCTTGCTTCTCTTTCTCGCTAGATGCGTTGAGAGTAGAGGCGATACCCGCGAGAAGATCAGAGGCCTTCGCAAGGAGATTAGGATTTTCTGCAAATTAAAAGTAAAACTTCTTACTTTGAAACCGGGGACTTTGATATCAGACATGGTGGATAGAGAGAGAAAGTTACAATTCCTCGCGTCTCAGCGCGGGGAACACCAGGTGGGTGATCATCATTAGCATGTGAAAAACGCGTCTGATTAGTTGATCGCCACCGGGCGCATTCCTATTCTTGTGTACCACACGCCTCAACTGACATAGGAAATAACACGAGTATAGAGACAAATGAATAATGATTCAAGATATCAATCACAGGGACACGGTATTACACAAGTAATTACTAGAGGGTATCCTAGAGGCGGAGTAATACAAAAGCACCAACAGACACCGACATGCTGTTAGGCGTGGGCTAAAAAGCTACAAAACACAGATGAAATAAATAGATTGGCAGGCTAAAACGAGTAGGGGATGCCAAATGAAGAGTCTCAATGTTCATGTCCAGGTCAGATAGTAAACGAAACTTTTTTTCGAAGAACGTAAATCCTTCACTCCTCCTGTTTTCCAAGGATAACAGTCCCTTCCCATGAANGCACATGTATATCGTGGGCAGGCATGTGCCAACTCCCAACGAAGTTGCGAGAACCAACAACACTCCCATAGCTGCGGTCCAAAGATGAGAATTACGCAGACATGGAAGAAACGCAAGACATACATGAGAAGTTTTCCCTTCTCGGGGTCACCAGGAGTTCTTAGCAGAGAAATAGAACCATCCCAAGGACGAATGCGACCACGGTAAGTGTAGTGCTCACCCCATGCTTCGATATGACGGAGGTCCGTCTGTCAAACCAGTGGTCAGGCTAACGGTTAAACACTAGTATAGTAAAGGAAAACTCACATCACCAGTGATAGCAATGTCCCGGATACCATCGCACTCCCTAACATTCTCCGGGTCATATGGATCATCCTCGTACTGAGTCTGCTCTTCATCTTCCTTCGCTCGCTCGTCCTGTTCCATTCTGACCCTCAACAACATCTCTTCCCGTTCTCNGCAACCAGGACAATTTTCCTTGTCATGCCACTGTCCTGCAACGCCTACCCTTTCCTCCCCGAGCGTGGTATAGACGTGTTTGGTGTCGGAATGGGGGTGAGTAATTTCTATCCCATGGGCATCCCAAGTTGGTTTGATCTGGGTTCCTGAAGGAAACCAGGCCTGTAAGAGACCTTGGTCGAATTCGGCTTCGTACCGATGATGCTGCTCAGCCGTTTGTTGTCCGCTGAAGTGCCGTGGACCAGAGGAGGTAAAGAAGGCAGGGTCACGAGGAGAAGGAGATTTTGTGGGTTGTGTACCGCCACACGGCACAACATTGTCATCGTTCTCCGCGCGAAAGCAGACGTGTTCATCTAACCGCATGTACATAGGCGTAATGGCAACATTGATGCTCATCTCCGTGGGCGCGTTGCCGGCGGTGGGCTCAGTGTTAAGCAGAGCGTTGTAGGCAAATTCATTTGGGATCTGAAAAAGAACGTCGTAGACGCATGCGTAAGTCATTCACGGGGATTAAAGCAAGGTTTGATTATACTCACGAGTCTCCTACCACTCCACAGACCCTTCAATACACCTGGTTGATAGAATCTTTCTCGAATAGTGGTGTCGTCGCTGTTTTTGTCCCACGCGTCTCCACAAGTCCTCATCCTGGACCAATCAGTGTCCCAGTCCTTGCTGTTCCTTGGGAAGTCACCTGGAATTTTAATCCCACCGGCGTTCCACTCAGCAATGTCTTCTTGGGTCGGTCCCTGGCTGCCTACCTGCCGGGCTACCTCTCTAGTGTCGGTAGGTGAGGGGGGATACCAATAGGTGTATGTATTTGACGCCGAGCAATGACAAGAAGTTTAGCAGCAATTGAGATGGGAGGGTATGAGATTGAAATGCGGCGTCCAGCTTGGACTTCTCCGATCGAAAGACGAGCCGAATGGTAGACAGGGTAGGGGCCATGTGGGGTGGGGATAGACAGAGCATGGACTGGATCCCTTCGCGAAGTGGCGAACTCTGGTGTGGAAAGAGGAAGATGGAAATGATTCACTGGGGCATAACTCGTGTTGTACTGCAGGAATCCACTCAACGTCAGAAGGCACACGAATACATCCCGTTAAGAAATGAACGCACCCGAAATGGACAGGAGACGAAAGGGAACAATCTGTTGATGAACTGCGTCGCAAACTCAGGGTGTTCGCGTCGGATGTTCTCGGTGCTGGAAAGCAACCACATACACCAGAGAGCACAGGTGTTCACGGGCCCATCATCAGGCCAACCACCTGATATAAAGGCTGGATGCTTGTATCTGCCAGTAACAAGTCTCAGAATACATTCGTATGCGCCGTTTTCATGCAACCGAGAACTATTGGACCCGTCGTCTTCGAGAAGCATGATGAACATGGTAGAAAGCATATCAGCGACGTCGTCTGGGGCTATTGGANCCGTTTGCATGGCAGATATTGTATCTTTACACTGATGAAGAACTTCCAAGTAGCGGACCAAAAGGAGAGTGCACTCGGTAGCAGTGGGTTTGAATGTTCGTCGTGCTATTGCTGCAGACGAGAACTTGAAACGAAAGATCCTAGCATAAAGAGAGGGATTTCCGCGTGCATTAGATCCTTTCGAAATGTCCTCGTCGTCGGTGATTGGGATGCAGGAAGAGGGGACACGGAGAGCGTCATTAAGATCCTTGGAAGTCAGTAGGAGGGGTGTGAGGGGCGTTGGGTGACCTTTAACCGTTGGGCAAGCGTAGTGGAATGCAATTTCTACTAGGATTTCATGAGGCAGGTATTGCAGACCAAATGCCATCTCTTTTGGGTGGAAAAACGAAAGTAAGGCGGGCGAAGTAGAAGGTGAGCCATCGACGAACGAACACAAGTTATATAGGATTATGTAACGTTATTTCGTCGATCATGCAGTGCACCTTCGAATACCGATCATTCTTTCGGCGTTTTCCGTTGTCCTCCGTGTCCACCTTGGTTCGTTCACTTCCTTTTCATCGTTCAATCCCCGCTTTCCCACCTCCCGCAATCTGCACAAGCATTTGCTGTGGTTACAACTTGTACATAGGTCTATTCCCTTTTAGTGTTTGCTTCACCCCCACCCATACAACTNGGTAGAAAGGTCAGTGGTTCCATGACGAAAGGACGTTGACCACAAGCTTACCATTCTATCAAACGTTAAAGACCTCTACCTCTTTACCTCGGCTTTCACTGGATCACCGCCATCTTCTCTGTGCAGCCCTAGGTGGTCCTGCTCTGGGACGTAAGAAGATGTTCCTGCCTGTTCCTGCTGTCCCGTGTCGCTCAATCTATACAACGAAACATATCAGGACATCTTCCTTTGCCCTTGGTCTTCTTTACTATGTAACCTCTAAATAATTTCCGGCTCCCTCCATCAGAACTACCGGTTGGCCGTTGGTGTTCGCCGTTTACTCTTTCTTCTCCGTTTGCGTCTGCTAAATATCTATACCGCTCCCCCATCTCGACGACCCTAGTATTTCATCTGATTCCCCACCAAACCCTGTTGTCCGTATACATTTCCTGACTTTCAAAATATTCGCGGAGTTCAATTACGAGGTCCCCGTGTCGAGGCCTACAGCGGGGTTTCTATCTTTCGGATACCATATTCCTCGATTAGTATTATTCTACCTGTCCGTTTACTGCCGCCGAACGCTTGCGTTTCTCACCCTTTTTTCGCTCATTCTCTCACGGGTCCAGAAGGTAACCCACATTTTTTGTACAGTTCGTCGCACGAATATGGGTGTGTGCCGTCGCTCAATTTACCCACAAATAAGGTGTGCCTCCGGTAGTTGCATGAAAACATACAGCTGTACATTACTTCAATATAAACTCCAGGGCTCGTGAGTATGTACCTGAAGCCTATAGACTTGCCACTTGCTTGCCACAATCAATTGAATGGTGCTTCTATCGCACCTGGTTACCCTGAGCTCGCAAGATATATGAACGCCAATGACTACATTATTATTCATGTGCCCCTCGAAAGCTGGAGTGGGTATCTTCACATAGACAGTAAATCAAATACCCCATTGCTTCGAACTTGAGGCGGGGCTTCATTTGAACGCGTGATCGTGATGCGCTTTCGGAAGCGATCAATCCATTCAGCGTCCCAATTTGGACTTCCATCCATCCGCCTCTAAAGACTGAGGATATCCGACATTCGTAATAGCATACAAGAAAGGCAATGGAGATACTTCTCCCCAATGGTACAAACCTGAAAGCATCTATTTCGACTCCTCGGAACGCTCAAGATGCAAAGAGAGCGGCTATTTGTTTACATCCCTGGGGTTGGTTGGGCGGTAGTATGAACGATGGGTCGGTGTTCCGTACCCAATCCCTAACACGATTCCGCTGACGGAAAAGACGGTGCTCTTGCAGGGTTCTGAGCTTGCTAAAGGACACTTTGTTGGCAAATGGCTACCACGTCCTGCTATACAATTCCCGTGGTGTTGGCGGGTCGTCTGGATGGCCATCATTGTCGGGACTCTCTGAAGTGAAAGACCTGGAGGAGGTGCTAGACTGGCTTCTCACTGAAATCGATACTATCGAAGAGGTCCTCATTGCAGGATACTCTTACGGCTCATTGATTGCTTCTATGCTCTCCAGCAGGAAGGTCAAAGTGTCCTACGTTCTTCTCAGCTACCCCCTCGGTCCCCGAATGTTCTTGACGTTCTTTCACACTGGAATGTACACCGCAGCTCTCAGAGAGCTGTTCAGAGATCAAGACCGAAAGTTGCTCTTCATGTATGGGACAGAAGACGAGTTCACTGGAGTCCACACATACGAGAAAACGTTAAGTTTGTTAGACCCGGCACGGAGGAACACTGAAGTGGTGAGAGTGGATGGTGCGACCCATTTTTGGAGAGGAAGAGACGGAAGGAAGTTGGCTGAAACTGTGGAGAAGTGGCTTGGAACTGACGGAGTTTGGTAAGTAAGAACATATGTTTGAACCCTTACCGCGTGTGGTAAATTGGCCTAACGTTAAAGCCCCAGACCAGATGGCCGCCCCCGTTGTTGTCGTGGAGGGACGTAACTTCACTATATGTTTCCATTCTGGCATACCTCGCCATCTGCAATTCCGAAATCGATGCGGTCAAGGCTGTTGGCCATGGCGTCGGGGAAGTAGGCTTTTCCGTTGCCTAGGTCATATACGCAACACCATTTCCTCCAAGGGATGAGTGTTGAAACTGTGTTTCGAATGGGTAGAGAAGGAGAACGCGACGGCAAACACGGAACTAGCTCTCGGTACCGTATTCTACTGTCCAGGACAATCTTCATAAACCGACATATGATACTTGATTGTCTTTTCAAGTTGGCGGACGTTGAGAGCCCCCGGATTTTCCGGGTGAACAGCCCTTGAGCGGAGGTCAAGAGATTGGAGTTTTGCTGTGGCAGTTTTCGCTCATTAATCAGACCCTACTTAGAAGTTAAACTCCTGTAGGAGACCATACAGTCGCAAAATTCAACAGGCCGCCACCTAGTTGCAAACTTGTAACCCTGTTCTGAAGCTGTATGCTATACGTTGTGGGTCTGTTCACTTTCTCTCAGATTGAGCTCCATAGAGCAGATTTCCGGATCTTTCGCAGGAGATATACGGCACTTGTGTGGCTCCATCATGTCCTACCGACCTGCGCTCGGTGATCACAGAGAACTGATGGTCAAGAAGTTCTTAACAGCGCATGATTTCTACTCGATTCAGGTCTGCATGGAATAAGTACATTGGGAATAGATCGTTGTCTGAGCGAGCTTCTCCCGTGAAGCTACAGAGCGAGTTCTGGAGAAAGCGCGTGCTGATCGATGGAGATGTCACAAATGAGATGTTTACGCGTTGTGTGTTCCGGAAGCTCTTGGGACATCGCCACAATTTGTCCCCTTCCTTCCTTCTTCCATCTTCTCCTAAGTCCTGATNGCTGTCTCTGCACCCATTCCAATTACTGTAGTCACAGGGTTTCTGGGAGCAGGGAAAACTTCTCTGATTCTTTCTCTTCTGCCGCAACTACCCAAGGATTACAAAGTTGTACTGTTGAAGAACGAGTTCGGTGATGTCGAAGGTGCTGAACGAGACTCTAGAACGTGAAGTTCTGTTCGCTCACAGGATCAAGTTGACAGCAAACTTGCCCAGGAGAGTAGTTTGGCCGCAGTTAGTGAGATTTTGAATGGGTGTATGTGAGTATTTAGTTCTTGTGTGATGAAACTCTATGTTGCAAGGTTTGACCAATGATATGTCCGTTAGGTGCTGTATTTTAGTGGGACAGATGCAGACAGCCATTTTAGAGATTCGAGGTACAGTCAATTCAGTATTCGTACGTCTGGGCGAGTCTTATTTCTATTATTGCTGAAGACAACTACCATCCGGATCGTATAATCATTGAGTGCTCGTACGTCTATCCCGGCTACTCCTCCCTGAACTAGACAACTTGGGTATCTGATTTTCAACTCTATCTGAATGAAAAGAGGTTCAGCATTCCCCGCTACCCTGGCGTTCCAATTGCGGGAGCTTGAAAGACAGACGGAAGGCGGTCTGAAGCTAGATGCTATTGTCACCGTGATCGACGCAGAGAATTTCATTGGATACGAAGATACTTCTCCGACAGCGAAGATGCAGTCAAGTTATACCGACATTATCATCATTGTCAGTCATCTTCCCTCCGAGCGAGTCGATTCGACGCTAACGATGATGTCTCATGCAGAATAAGTGGGAACACGTATCCGAGCGTCATTTGGACATTGTCATGGACCACCTTCACACTCTGAACGACCTCACACCTAAGATCCGATGTCAAGGGAAGAAAGGCGTAGATCCTAACCTCATTTTTGGGCTAGAGACAAAACTATTCTCGGATGAAGCCGCTCTTCCGTCAACGGTCCAGGACGTGCAAACGCACAACGATGAGGTCGAGACCGTGACGATATACCGAGGTGGTTCTCCCCCTGCTCATAATCATCAGCACAAGGACGGGACAGGGTGTTGTCAGGCGACTCCTTCAGAAGAAGCAGAGGGTAAGAATATCGCAGAAGAAACAGGGATACAAAGAGAAGTTCTAATAGAGGCATTGAACGGCAAACTCTCGAAGGAATCCGTCTGGAGGGTGAANGGGTTTTGTGAAGCTATCGGATGGCGAAGTTTATATACTCAACTGGGCGTTCNGGGAGGTTTGAGCTCACGTTGACCAAGGCAGAAGAAGCACGAACTATCCGGTTTACAGCGATGGGAGAAAGAGGAGAGCTGAAGAGGAGTCTTAAAAAGTTTGTACAGGCTCTGGGAGCTGAAATAGATGGAGTACACTCTCATTAGAATGATACTTAGATATAAGTGAACAATTCAATTGTAAGATTTCGCTGCGATGGAACGTTAGGGTTCAGATAAAGGATCGTGGCCTACTCTAGGTGAGTACACTGTCTTCAACTCCTGTATCATTAATCGTAAAAACTCTTCTCCTCTGTGCTTAATGCTCATAGGCGCTCTCCAGAATGAAGACCGCTATATAGAGCGCCACTCTGAGGCGGGAGATCGGAGTAATCCTGGAAAAACACATGTCATGATCAGGAGCACCGAGACATTTGGGCAGTGGGCAATGCAACCAAAGAATTTCACATGGGAGATGAACGTTTATTGCTGGAGTTTCCAACCAACGTCCAGGTCCTTTCTGGAGCGCACTCCTTTTATTCTTGTTTGCATGCTCTCAGCTCTTCACCACAACCAGGAGGATGCTTTCGTATGCGTTATCGACTGCGACGACGTACTTCCATCTCCCCGTAGACGAGGAGGAAGATAAAGATATCGCGAGCTATCATAGGAAGACTATTACTTGGGAGTTTAACGAGAAATCGACGTCTTCGCCCTCGTTGCACTCCTCGGAGAAAGATACGCAGAATAGTCATTCGGACTCAAAGGTTCTGAAGCAGATCTTGGAACAGGATGATCTGTACGAAGTCCTTGGCGTATCAAAAGGAGCATGCATCGACAGGCTGGCTCTGAGAAGGGCTTATTTGGCGAGAAGCAAGGCTTGTCATCCAGAGTGCGTTCTCTGTTACTTGCTTTTCTTAACCTTGATTTCTTATGTTGCTTTCATTTTTCATAGTAAATTCCCATCCAACAAAGCAGATGCGACGCTGGCATTTCAGAAAGTGGCAGTAGCTTATGATATCTTGAGCAACCCGACGTCGAAGAGAACGTATGACGCTCGGTCTCCTTCGACGAGATACGATGTGTTTGCTGCACGGCCGATGGGGTATGCAGACGAGACCTTTCGGAGTGTGATTCTCGGCGTGTTCAATGACTTTCTGGACGGTGATTTGGAGGTGATCAGGTCCTTTCTCCGTATGTCTCATGAACCACATATCTTCCCTTCCCTTAGTTATTTACCGTGATATCTTGCAGGGACGATGAGTGAGCTTAACCCCGCAGTCAACCTGGGAGATAGCAGTATCGATTCAGTGTTGATTGCATTACAATCTATTCGCGAACGAGCTCTCAGTATGTGTTTCCCTTTCTATCTATCTGTCTTGCTCCTAATAAACGCATCTGTGTATAGCATGCCGAACATGCATCCACGTCCTGCACACCGAACTCTCCCGGCTCATCGAAGTCCAACACGCAATGTCCCAACTCTCCTACTTTGACATCCGCGGTCGCTCCCGCCTGACCATCCAGCTCACGCGCATCACGCTCCGCCTCCCTATCGCACTGCAAAAGGCTCTCGAAGAGCAACATCTGATTTATTCGTACTCCAAGGAGAGGGACGCAGACGACCATCCGAGTGCCAGCCCTATATTGCCGAGGCAATTGGTGTTGCTGATTAGGGGAGTGGATGTGATATTAGACCGGATGGAGCGGATTTGTAAAAATTGAAGGCAATGCATGCGTTTCTATTTCATCTTTTGGGAGGTATTCTTTGCGTATCTATGCATATGTTCTTCCTTTTCTTGCTTTCCCTCTTACTTTCTCTCTCTTGCTTTAGCTATCTCTCCTTCTCTAGATCTTCTTTCCTGTCTTTCTCCTTTCCTCGACTGTATTTCTACTAGATCCTCTCCATCCCTAACCCCTGTACCACTACGACTCCTCCTCCCACACACATAGACGAACACGTGAATGAACAGATTCGTGTTCTTTACATAGACACTGTAACTAGCCTCTCTCCTTTTAAATACTTATACATATATATAATTTATTCTGCTTTTATATACGCTCTGAATTGAAATTTCCCTCCAAGAAATGTTGACGTTGGAACTTGGGGTACATCTAAATTGATTTGCCACCTTGCTATTGCCATCCTCTTTTCACGGTTCTTCTGCTCACCTGTGTGATTCGTTCAACACCCCTCTTTCCAAGGTAGACAGAGAGAGAGAGGAATAATAGGGCAACCCAGCACTCTGCAAAAGGTCTTCAACAACAAAAATTAATTATTTAAGGAAAGAGTCCCATTTCAACTATACCAAAAAAAGGATAATATATTAAGGGGAAAAAAAAACAATTACATAGCCTGGTGAAATATATCGAACAAAGGAGGAGGAGGAATATTACAAAGGAGACAGACAACAACGACATATGCATATAGACAGAGCGAATTTTTCTTAGTGAATAAAGAATAGAGAAGGAGAATGAATTTATTGGGGTGGCATTGCGTATGGACCCATGGTGCCCTGGATAAGAGTGAGTAGAGGATAGGGAGGATAATAAGAGAGGAAACGTACGGGATGATGGTGCATACCAGGCATGGACCAGGGATTGCGGTCTTCCTCCATATACCCCTCTCCGGCGCCATACCTCTCATGCTGAGTGGCCAACATGGCGAGATACTGGTCGGAGCCACTGGTGGTCGTCGACGTTGCCGCTGCTTCGGGGTAGAGCGGGTAGAAGACTGCGGTGGGAACGTCGACCATGTGTTGTTTCTGGTCTACAGGGCCGTAGACGACCTGGTTGGCGTATCCGGGCGTGCTGAGGGTGGGCGTCGTCGTCGCGCTGCGCTCGGTGTTGTTGCTGTCGTCTTGCTCGGGNCGGGTCTTCGCTTGTGCTCCTTTCCTTCGCCYMYTTCGGGAATGACTTAGCTATAGGTCGCGCAACTGAATTTAGTGCTCTACATAAGTTGCGGACCGCATTTTATTTTTTGGTCATTCTGACCAGCATAGGAGCGCCGCAGTTAACTTGAACTTCGGTAAGATTTGTACATCTACGTGATTTCCTTGTGCATCATCTCTATCTGCCCGTGGAGAGATTAGTTTTTTCTGTCGCCTCGAAAATTCTTGAGGCAGAGTCCCTTCGACGAGAGGTTAGATTAAGCAATAGGAATTGCCATCGTGTTTGACTCTGATGGAACTCGATGCTTACTCCGGTCCAAGTGGTTTTGGTTCCGGCCACGATCACAAACTCATTGGAATGAACGAACGAACGGGGAACCATCACTACCAAGAATACCCAAATATTTTTTTCAGTCATTGTACATGTCTTTTTATCATAGATTTCCCAGTGCGAAACAAAAAAACAGCGCTCGATCATAATCCGGCCAACATGTCTTCAAGGATCCAGTATTGAGGACTAGTCTTACTTGTGTTCGCACATAGTTGAATGATTTAGAACGTCACTACCTAGAGCACTAGCTGCGAGGTCCAAGCTCATGTAAGTGCATTTCATCACCAAGACATTACCAAAATTCTAACATCATCATGTCAGATAGCATGGGTCAATTTTCCAGCACGATGAAATAGGGTCCAGTGGTGTATGAACGACCTCCTTGCACCTTTCCTTGCACCTGTTCTACTATCTCACAATGACTAGCGAAAATTCTACTATTGGATGGATCATGCTTTCCTCCTGAGACCTGAAGGTATCCCCAGGCCGTGCCATGTATGTTTCAATTGGCTCATCCTGGTTTACAGTCTATATAGTCTCAGCGTTAGATATTTCATGCTCGCTGAGAGTCCAGGAGTCTCATCGTTTCCCCATGACTCTACATCTTTGTACGTCTTCGCCCCAATGCAAAAGCATGCGGCAATGTGGCGGTAAATATACCTGGGACAACATACACACTCTCTGTGAATCCACAGTGAATCAGAATGTGTGGATCTTGGAGCCAGTGAATAATGTAGGTTTAACTTCTTTTTCCCGGAAAAATACGGCGTGTGCTGGGAATCTTTCGATCGATACTGGCGTGGCAATCCCAGCCTGGGTATAAAACTTCACCGTCTTCTCAGCACATACTCTATTCAGTTCAGTGAATGTTGGGGACTTTGAGTGAGCGATTTCACCCTTCTCTGAAGACCCTCCATGGTGGGGTACCTGTGGCCTGCTGGTGGGTGGTTATCATTTGGACATACGTTGGTCATCCGGATTCCGGCGAATTTCTCTGTGATACTCTCATCGGTGAGAAGGTGGTATGTAAATTTCTTGTCTAAATAATGCTACGGCGCAGCCAGCGAATCGGCATTTTAGATTGTTGGGCAGTAAGNCACCCTGCAAGTGTCCACGTTCAAACCGCTCAAAACATTCACTTTCTCTTGACGCTCAAATATATGAGGAAAAAAGCGTTTAAGGTAAGCCCCTGTGCAATGTATGTCGAGCTTAGAGAGATTTGGCTGGTTTTCCAGCAACCAAGATGTTATCCGGGAGTAGCAATGTAGATATCGGCAGACGAAGATAATATCAGGCAAAACCAAGGGCCAAAAAATCTTGTCCACAGTTACTTTTGTAGGATGGCACTAAATGCATGATCCAGAAAGTGACTCGAACGAGCTCGAGAACAAAGAAAGGCATATACGGTGGACGGTGAGCAGTGACGAGCACATGCAAGGGTGGTTGCATTTTGGATTCAAAGCCGTCATTTAGAGCTTGTATATGCGTGCAGTTCCAAAACGCGTTCGAGCTCTTGCAGGGTGGCCAATTGGCCCTGCAGCCACTGGTTGTACATCCAGGCCCCCGCAAGTCACTGGACTGGGGAATCGGGACACAGCCACTAAGGACGCCATTTGCGCAGGGGAGATTCTGGAAACCCCGAAAACGTCTAGCGCTATGGTTACTCAAGCCTTCGCCCCCGTTATGGTCTTATGGCGCGTATATGCTCGTATAGATCCCGGGAAGCACGTTGGGCGTCCGCTTCGCCAATTTCTGGAAGTATTTTTTGACATGTGCGAAACCGATCTGTATCCGCGTGAGGCTAGCTTGAGGCGTCCTCTTAGTAGCTACCTCTGGCTACCTCCCACCTCCAGTCATACCAGGAAGAATAGAAAACTTAAACAGCGCTCATAACGAAAGACCTGGTAGTTTCTCATGTGAAAGTTTCTCTATTGCACTGGTTCCACGTCATCCTTAGACCGGCAGCGGCGTCAGTATTCAGCCTAAACCACTTGGAGAATTTCAATCCATATCCCCAAACGGGGCACGGATGAAATGTTTCTCTGTAGATCCAATATAGATGCCAACGATGTGTCAAACTTTCTGTGTGGGGGGTTCTGAAGTCCCTATTTATCTTGTCCTCCTTCTATCATATCCTCCGACGTTATTCAAGATGGCCAAAGGTCCTGCGGAGTTTGCGTACGCATCAGTTCTACTTCTTCATTTTCAACACTTGGAAATACTCATATTGGTATAGGCAGGGACCTATGTTTATAGGTACGAAATAGGTCAACTAGCATTCGAAACTGTATTCAATCATTTCTCCCTGTAGGCTTCATGTTCAGCATGTTGCTTTACGGCATTATGATCACTCAGATGTATCTGTACTATACATCATTTAAACGGTGCGATGCAATGACTTTGCGGTCTTGGCTGCTGAGCTCATTCTAGAGGTTGTTAGGGACAAAACATGGTTGAAAATCTTCGTGAGTCGTCCCCCAACCAATCCTCGACTGAGGCCTGAACATGGCAACCTAGGTGTTTGTGCTGTTTCTTGCGGACACTGCCCATGTCGTCTTTGAAGCCATCTACCTGTATGACACTGTGATTATTCGTTTCGGTGAGTATTGTTCGCTACCAATTACTCTTCCACTCTCAATTGGGTTCCTAGGCGACATCGCAAACTTGGACTCAGCGACTTGGGGTACGCTTTCGATCCCATATCTCTACCTACATGGCACTTACTACTTTTATTCAACCACACAAGTGTTTGCCGCAGGTTAGTCTCAATTATCATATCTANCCCGCCCAGCGACTCAGTGTACATATTTCCAGAACCGGCTATCTCTGCCCTCATCTTCGCATACATCCAATTCTTCTACGCCTGGAGAGTCAAGGTCATTTCTGGGAACATATGGATTGCAGGCCTTGTTGTGCTCTCAGCCTCAGTCGGGCTAGGTGAGCTCCTGCCCGATACTTTCCTTTACCCCTAATCCTCATCTCAATCCTCACCACTCAGCCGGCGGTCTAATTTCGACCTCATACGTGCAACATTACCCCAAATACAGTTTATTTCTCGAATTCCAAGTGCGTGCTCACCCATCTGTCCGTTTACCTTGGGATTAAACCGTTAACAGTGGTCAATCATCATGTGGTCCATCGCAGAATGTTTTTGCGATGTCCTCATTGCTGTTACGCTCATATGGAACTTGTCAGTGCTGCTATTCTTCGCGCCTTGCCCTGTTATTTCTTTTATTGACTTCAAAATTTCAGGGTCTGTTTCTTCGTCTCCTTTCATTCTATTTTAGTGCTTACATGAAGCACACAGCGAGGACACAAAACCGGATTCGACAACACAGACAAGATTGTGGATAAGATCATCAGATGTGTGTATTTCAGACTTGTATCAGACCGTCTCTAGTGGTTACTGACCGTAATCCTAATCATTCTTCCACGACAGTAACAATGCAAACTGGTCTCGTCACTACTTTGGCAGCTCTTACTCATTTGATTTTATTCCTGGCTGACCGCGTAAGATTTTTTCCTACCGTCTTTGAAGTCGTTTCTAACTAATCTTACGTCTCTAGGTAACTGCATAGTAAGCTAAATACATTTCCATTTCATCCTCATGCTTATCCAACGTCGCTTTCTTCTTTTTCAGCCATCTCCTTGTGCACTTCCTCATTGCCAAACTCTACTCCAACTCACTCATGAGTACCCTCAATTCTCGACGTTCCAACGTCGAGTCGGCTGGATTCGCATCCTACCATAATGGAGGAGTGTCCTCCGGTGCCGCTGAGGATGCCCAACGAAAAACAGGGACCATGTCTGACATGATTCGCTTCCAGCATACACCCGCCACACCACATCAAGGTGTTTTCGTTCAGGTGGAGTCACACCAGATGAGAGACATCGAAAGCAACGGGACGGAGAGAGATCACGAAGATACCAAGAAGGTTCCCACCGAGGCTTGGTAGACAAATCTTGTAAAATTGGGACATCCATTTTCTCTGGTCCACTAGGGTTTGGACGCAGATAGGCCTGGGTTGTAATAACAGGTGGATTCTCTGTGATATAGATATATACACGATTTATACGGCATACATATATACCATCTTCACTGCTATAGCATAATCATTCATTCCTTTTCTTACCATTTGCGTTTCTCGAAATCAGCAAGCACATCTCGAGTGGTTTCTTCTTTGGTTCTGAATTTGAGTCCGAGGATTCTGAACGCTTTGCTGTTCTCTGAGGTATCATACTGGAACATGTGAACAGTATCCCTTCCACACCCCGGGACGCCTTTGGCTAGTTCACGAGAAGGAATTGGGGATGGCGTTAGAGCGTTAGCCACATCAACTGAATCGAACGAATGAGTATATAGAGGACATCGAGTGTAAATGAGTAGAGAGAAACTTACTCCAATCTTGCCACGTCCAAGTGCCAGACACAACGATGATCCTTTCTCCCCCAGCCGCTTCTTTCTCCAGTGCAGTTGTGTGTGCGCGGCCGACATCTCTGACATCCGACCAACAAACCCCTGCTGCGGCAAGCTCTTCTTCCGACTTTCCGCCAGCGTCAGGGGTGAGTAGAGTATGGTAGAACACATGTAAAGAAGTGTTGAGATCTGCGGGAGAAGAGCAGTCATGGATGAATGGCTGAGGAAAGGGCGGGTCAACGTGAAATTCTAAAGCGGAAGGATAACTGCGAGGCATACACCAAAGACAAGAGCGGGAGCGATCGAGACTAGATCCCATCCGATATTGTCCTTGTTTTTGGCCACGAAGCTCCATGCGGCTGCCCATGAGGATGGGTGAGGGGATGGTTAGAGAGAAGATGTCCAGTCACACACCTTTCTCAGCAAGCGTTTTCGAGGCCATGTACTTCAGAACGTTCGGGGCGTCCTTGCCCTGCATATTAATGATGTCGACGGCCTGGTTATTCCAATCGTCTTCGGTGAAGATACGGGGCTGAGGCTCGCTTTCTGCAACGGCTGCTATAGAGGTCGTCAGAACGATACGTTTGACAGAAGTACTAGGGTGTCATCTAGTTAACTATTGGCAATGAGCGTGAACAGAGCACAGTTTACCCGCATTTCAAAGCACTCTCTAGCAATGTCGTGGTGCCTTTCACAGCTGGGTCTATGAGGTCTAGATATAATTTCGGTGAGGAACACGATGAGGAAGACGAAATGTTGGGAAAGATACCTTGAGGATCGACAGCATTCAAATGGAACGGGGATGCGCAGTGCTCGATAGCGTCAACGCCATTGACAGCATCGTCGAATGCTCCTTCCTGTAGGCAATCTGTCAGAAATTCTTGTAGACCGTCCTGGAGGAAACCTGCTTACCTTGATGATGTCGGGCACGACGACATATTCAAACTTGTCACCAAAATCTTTGAATAATGCCTTTAGATAGTCCCCTTTCTTGGTATCTCTAACGGTGCCTCGAACACAATACCCATTATCGAGCAGGTCGCGAGCAAGCCATGAACCAATGTAACCATTGGCGCCTGTAACCAGGACTTTACTGGAGGGTGGGATAGCAGGCATTACTTATGTCCAATATGCAAGAGCAGATGGGGTTCAGCTACATGAACATGCTCGAGCTCTAAATACTCCGGAATGCTCGAGTGTTCCGCTCACTCCTAGAGAAAAGTGATCGGCCACGATTCGACGGTTCATAATCGAGAATACAAGTTCTTTCGGTACACTCGAGGCCAAAACTCGGCGAGTTCGCCGAGCTTGACGAGCGGAGAGGCTACACTGCCGCTGCAGTATCGATAGCCCAACTTCCAAGGCCCAGGGTTCCAAGATGTAACCACCTTTCAGTCGATAGATGAAGAAGTTATCTCATTTCTCTTGGGTATATACCAACTAACACTTGCTGATTTCATTAGAGATGTCAACCACCGTGACCTTCTGACTTCATAATCCGTCCGTTGTTTCGCCCATCTTTCTTCCAGTGCCCCGATTCGATGCACAAGTAGAAAGAGTTCGCAGTTTATACCTTGGCCACAAGAAATTAATACGATATATGTAGCGGGCAGATTTATCGGAATGGCATGTCGAAGTTAGATTTAGGGTTTCGCCTGTGGGACAAAAGCTTGTTCGCGTGTCTCGATTACCTCGTGTTTGTCTACAAGTAGTACTTGTGGCGTCGTGTTCGCCAGAACGTCTTCTCCACTTAGGAAGAAGGTTCATTCCCAATAGAAGGGGTCTAAACAACCCACAAAAATGTACATACTACGGTTGAAACACCTCATAAATAACGCCTCCAATGGAAAGCGAATTATAAGTAAGGAGCGCTGAAAATAAAGGTAATAAGTGAGTGTGGTATAAGTAGGGTTAACGCGTGTGGAGTAAGTCGAATTTTATACAGTGATATTGTGAAGAGAGTTATACGATGGGCAAAGGTTTTCCCAGTCCTCTGTTCGTGTAGTAAGTATGAAGACACAGCAATGCACAAAATAACGCACCTGTGGGTATGATCGATTTGTCAAAATCTTCAGTCCGTTCGGTGAAAATGACAGCTAGACCACTGGTAAAACTGTTAGTATATATATATATATGGATGGGATACACCGTGACACTCACAGGTCCATGTGCCAATCGATATGGCTAGACGGAGCAGATTAGAAAAGAACACGATCTCTGTTGACATAGGGACATACCAGTGGAATATCCATGGGCCTGCGTTATCCGTGAAGAACCGAATCGTCACCTTGAAGATCCTCCGTCATCAAAAAGACCGACAGAGAAACTCAGAAGAACGTACATTATCGCCTAGGGCACCGATCCCGACAACATCTCGAATGGCTGATAAGTAAGTGGTCAGCTCAAAGAAGCAAAGAGTAAGATTCCAATACGCACAGGGTCCTCGTAATTGTAAGACGATTGCCCTGCAGATCTAACAACATGGAAAGTATGCTGGAAGATATCATTTTATCAACCTCCGAAGAATTGACACCTCGTAGGATAGCGACTTACACCATGGAGATGCATAGGATGCTGAATCGTATCGCTTCATCAACAATCATGAAATGTAATAGAAACGAGAACAATGACGTACGTTACCACCAGCCGCACCACCTGGAATAGAAATCTCTACGCTCGAATTCAAAGGAAGGTCATAGACAGACCCCCCAGGGAGCAGGTCAGTTGCAGCTTGGGCCCCGCTAAGCACCTGCAGAAGAACCGGTATCGTTGGTGGAACGAATTTAGCCCCATTAACAGTAAATCCAGTAGAAACTCCGGTCTACGTTGTGCCACACGTTAGATGAGAGCTGATACATGCAGACGAAAAGGATATGCGTACAAAGTTCAAGTCCAGGTTGATGTTGACGTCGGCACCTCCTCGCTCAGGTCTACCGGGCTATTGCGCCAAATGAGCTATTTTACCCAAGAAGATGTCCAGGGCGCAAAACTTACAACAGCTACGGCGTCTTTGGGCTGAGAACGATGTTTTGAGTTAGGGACTCAATAAGAGGAATGGAAGACCACATACAATAAGGTGCGATTCCACAAGAGGGTGCTTCAATTTCTGAGTTTTCGACTTGGGCTCATGATGGGAAGCGCCGTAATAGCGAAGAATGGCCGAATTAATACCCCCTTGAAAGCCTTGGACACCCACAGAAGGATTGAAATGGATCCCTAGAACATATTTATGTTAACATTTACCGGCAGGCATTAATGAAAAAGGCGCACAGTAGTTGCCAACCTTGTTATTGCAATTGAGCTGTGAGCGCAATTACGTTGAGATCTAAGAGCCACAGAAATCAAAGGAATGGAAATCCTACAACAAAAGAATAACGCTGGCCTAATGGATGCTTTTATAAGGATTTGAATCAGGAAAGAGAGTACAGTACTACGCACCGGCTAGAATTCGGAGCGAGTCCACTTCAAGAGGCTTATGGAGCACGCCGTCAGCCTCAATGATAGTCCTGTGTTCGAGTTCAGCAGAAGTTCGGACTGGCGTAGTCAGAGGGCCACTTGCATGTGATGACCGCCAATAGAAAGCACGTAGTCGGCGTCACAAGCCATGTTGATAACGCGGATACGATACCGAAGCCCAGGAGAAACATGAACGACAGAGAGATGTCCACCGGAGGCTGACCTAAATGGGCGGTTACACTGAGTATTTGCGTAACTGGAGCACGATTGATAACATACCTTCCCTTGCCATTGAACAGGTTGGAATCAGGAGTTCTTTAGGAGATGGATGAGTCGGCGTTAATCATTTTCAATTTTGGACCTACGGGNAGGATCAAGCTCGGAGCAGGGTCGTGGTACCAATCTGCTAGTGTCCATATCGTACTTTCTGAAAGCGGGCATCCCGAATCAGTGAGGTAAGATACGAAAAGGGAGGAAAAGCACTGACCGTTGTCCACATCATACATATCTGCAAGAGGATCTTCTCCCGAATCGTATACTATTAGTGGACCTCGCAAGCCATCACAATCTATAGGTGCATTGGTTGAAGCCTAGCAGGACCCGCAGGAGTGGTGTTACATACATTGCGTGGCTAACGAGTGGAAGGGTGTGAGTATAAACGATGTGGGAGGGTTTAAAGCGGTTCTCACATAGATGGGAATGATACCAGAACGTACCAGCCTGGTCGGGAACAGGGAAAGTATAGTTAAATGAGGCTCCTGGTATAATTGGGCACTGAGTAACGAAGGCAGGCCTTGAGAAATTCGCGGGTTAAAGACTGGAAAGAGAACCAAGACGCTCCTTACCCATCTGCCCAGGCGCTGTGCTTCTGGAATAACCCGTGCCAATGCTGGTGCCAGATCAGTTTTTGTAGTGTGCGCTGAAGTCATCGTACAGCTTACAATACTGGTGTCTTGCAACATAACGTCGTCGGTAAGATTATTGACGACGATGATACTGAAGGTTTCTCCCTAAAGTGGTATATTAGTACTATAGACGACTTTCTTTCCTATGAGAGATACGCACGGTACGTCCAATTATGGTCTTTCCAGTGATCTTTCCACCCGCAGTAACAGCAGAACGCTCGAAACCATCAGGATTGACCACAGCGTTGACAATTTCTAGTGTCCCTGTAGTGTTGATATGAACGNCTTGGACAGTCTGTAGGGCAAAGACGAGGGCATGGAAAAAGATCAGAGCGCGAGAAGAAACCATTCTGAGGGTCGTCCCAAGTGAGCAGAATGGAGCATACTTTGTGCAAAAGTTCCAGTCCTTATATTATACGCTTACGTGCTCCGTTCAGGGAATGAAATGAAACCGTTTGACAGAATACTGTTTCTTCGTCAGATGCTAAGCCGAGCGAAAAAGGAAGCGATCTAGGGCGCATGATACAAGTCCGTTCARATTGCAGCGAAAGATATTGAAAAGATCTTTTGAARCTGCCTATTGCCYTTYTCATTTGATCGTCCGCGYTAAGAAGAGTATAATGARGAAGATGCAGGAGGATTACTAGCAGAATAATATCAGCCCTGGAAATGTAGGACCATTAATAGCCGGCTCGATTCCGCTTCTGGCAACTCTGAATCTGACAGAATCCGACCGATGACATAGGTTTACTGCAGTGGATATGCCGTTTTGAGCATCCTGACATTTTTAACGGCACCAAATTGCAGGACAGCGAAGAGATCTTCGAGAGCTTCGTCCCCACAAAACTCCATGGCAGAAGTGGTCATGACGGCGAAGACGCTCGAAGACGATGGAATAGCCGTTTATGTAATATCACTCACCACCACCACAACCCGGGGTATCAAATCTTCACTATCCATCTGCATTGAGCATTCTTGCGCGTCGACTTTTATGCAAGTTCTATACTATCCGAATTCCTAGCCTTTATCCTTCAGCTTCCAGCAAAAATTCTTCCAGGCTCAACTCTCCGATAACATCACACCAACCCCGATGGAACGAGAGTGACGTGGACTGTCAAGCGGCAAACCCGGCCCAAGCCCATTTTTTTCGCGCTCGTCTGCACTTCTATGTGTCCCTCATCCGGTGTGATCTATCGTAAAACGAACGATAGCTTGATCTATGAAGACTTCAAGTCTCCTATGTATGTATTTTTAACTTAGCTTTCCTATACCAAGAACCTCCGACGAACACGTTCAGGGGTCAGCGGTAAGTCATCGGTCTCGATCATAATTAGCTTCCGCGGCCAAAGTCCTTATTCCGATTTCACTTCCGAAATCGTTCAGGTTGGGCGGTGATGCCCTTATTAGGAAATATCGGAGGTTTGTACGTGCTATGAACTCTTTTTGATACATTTTTTCACAATCCAAGAGCTCGGCCTACCTTTCGTAGACTTGATCATATGGGGTAGTACTTCGAACGCCCTACCTAACAGTTTCCCACAGGACAAACTTGAACTTTCCTTCCTAACCTAAACCTTGTAATGCTGGCCAATCAAAAGGGCACTTTTTAGTACTGTCCGCTCAAATCCCTTCAGCGCGACGATGCATCAGTCCTTCCTCACGATCTGTAAGCCCAACCTTCTGGAATATGGTTACGTTTGGTGCTCTCATGAGAGTATCTTCACACAGTCGATTTCTTCCTGAACACAGTCTCCGCAAAAAGTATCGAACATGCATTAGGATAGGGTCCAGCTTGTGAATGAAAGTACGTTCGCCAAGATCTTCTCGTGTTGATAGAAGTCGAGGTAAGAGTCTAAAGATAATGAGGTCTTCATACTACTTGATTATGAGCCCATCTTACAGCATTCTTCACCGCTAAAGCCGTCGGCTGGCTGGCTATCTCAGTTATTTGCTTTCCGGACGTCTTCTATAGCGTAACCTCTGTCTACCTGATACACCCTGAATCTAATCTCCTCGACTCACAATGTCCTAGGGATGCCGACCGCACAAAACATCCGAGAGAACCCCACATAGTATAACCGGTTTCAAAGCGCATGGAGTACAAACACGATAATGGGCTCGTGAGTCATACAAAGGTCAATAGTTCTCGACCAACAGAACAAGTTTCTCCTCCAAGGTCGCCGGGACATCTAATGCCTGAGCCATATTCTGCACAAAAAATCAGTCCCATCCACACTTGAAAGACTACTAAATATCTCACCGCGTTTGCACTCAAATATTTCTTAATAACATCCGCCCCGCCTAGAGCCTCTTCCAAGACCTTATTCTCTTTCAGACTCTCTCTCGCTTCTTCCCATTTCAACGGCATCCTCGTCGTCACACCGACTTCTGCTCGGCCATCCTCCCCTCTCTGTGCCGCACTAGGCCCAGAGCAATCTTCGATAGTTAGTTCTGCTTGACTTTTCACGCCATCTAGACCTGCACCTAGAAATGCCGCTAGAGCCAGATGTGGGTTAGCTGTCCCATCCAAGGTCTTGATCTCAAAGTTTCTCGACGCCGGCGAATGTGCATGTGTCAATCGGATAGGAACTTCACGAGAATCCGTCCCCCAAGATACCCAAGTCCCTCCAGAAAAGACGCCGTCGCAGACTCGGTTGTAAGACGCAGGGAAGGGAAGGGAGAACGCCATCGCCGCTCGGAAGTTTGCTAACAGTCCAGCAAGGAATGAAGACTCAATTGAGTTGAGGTTGGACTGAGTCTTGGATGGTCCAGGCTTGGCAGATTTGTCGACGGGGTGGATAGATATGTGAGTATGACAAGCACTGCCGCCTAAAACTGTGGATTAGGAATCGTTTCAAGTATACAAACATTCGTGCTACTAACAGCTGAAGTCATGAATGCGTGGAGCGAGAGTAGCGCGTAAACCATGTTTGCTGGCAACGTTAAAGATACTCTGTTGAGTGTAGACGAGAGCATCCGCGGCTTGCATCGGAGGTAAAGGCCCAGTCACGAATTCATACTGTAATCCTTTCAGTAAGATGGTCTAAGATTCTGGGAAAGTGTACGCTTACCTGTCCAGGAGCAGCCTCTGAAGCAAGATTTAACAACATATAAGATTAGGTTCCGCGGACCCATACCTGGATGATACAGTTGAAGCTCGATTCCAGCCGCCTGTAACGAATCCGCCAGCTCCTCCAGCACCTTCTCTTGTATGGATCCTGTCGGAAGAGCCAGAGAGTTCGAGTAGGCTTGGATATTGTGAACAGTTCGAATTGGAGAAGTAGATGTTAGCAAGATGAACTCGATCTCGAATCCGACAAGAAACTCGACGCCAGCAGCTTTAGCCTTTCTATACTCCAATTCAGCACAATATATACATCGGCCAAAGAACTCACTGGATGACACCCTCAAGTACAGTCCTGGGGCAAAAATCTACCCTCGTCGAAAGTGCACCGTCCAGGCCCGGTTCAGGCAACTTCTTCTCCAACTTTCCTGTCACACTCGCAAAGCCTGGCTTGTATGGCAAAAGCCGGAGAGTATTCAGGTCGGGAACCAAGAGATACTCTCCAGCCTGGCCAAAACCCTCTGCGATGGTCAAAAACGCCACACCAAGGATCCCTTGCAAAATCGTAATTGACGGACGCTTGCTCTCCAATATTTTCTTAAAAGCAGAGATTGGAAGAATCCTATAACGAACTTGGTTTGTTGGGTCTGAAATAAAGAATCGAACGTAACGAATTCCCTTCCAGTCCAAGTCGGAGACTGATAATGCAGCCTCGGGAGGAGTTGTTGTGTATTCCACTGCGTAGCTGAAATCTGTTGGAGAGGTCATGGCGGTAGTGAACAGAGACTCGGAATGGGAGGATCAGAATCTCCAGAGTAAACCAGTCGATGTCCCATTTTTAGAGCAGGCACTTGAAAGCTTGATTGATAGATAAACAATTGTAAGAGCGGAGACCAGGGATTCCATGTGATGTTTGATATCACCCGTTACCGAAGCCCGTACAGCTTACATYGCAGGACAACTAGTGAGATGACAATTGTCACCTGTAATTCAAGTCAATTCAGCACTATAAGACTGACAGTGGAGCCCGTACTGATCTATAGTTTGTATCTGACATGGACAACTAGATGATTTCATGGCGAGTGTATGCACAACAATGGTATACACGTACCTTGTTTACCGATTTTCCCAGTCTCCTTATCAAACAAAAAGAGACACTTCACTGCGAAAACTGCGAACTCAGGCGTTTTAAAGTAGCATACCACAAACAATGCCAACCAGGGACCCAAAGAATAGATTGTAATAATACACTAATAGCAAGCTATTGCTACAAAAGTGACTGAGATAATAAATACAATATGCGAATGGATTCAATTCGACCAACGACGTTTCCCTGCCAGAAGGGACTTCGANGGACGATGTTTCACCATGATGTGATGTTGTTCGTTAGGGTTCGTGCGTGCGTGTAGTTGTCGTGCCGGACGACTGGACCTAAACGAATGCAAGTCAGAGACCGTATCAAGACAGTCTTTGGAGACAGGGACGTACCATGTTCGTTCCCTCTTGGACAAGGAGATGTTGACAGAGGGGAGTAGGTTTCTGAGCACGGATGACTCGGAGATGCTCTTTAAAACGGGAAGAGCAGCGACGACTGAAGGGTCTGGGATCTCTGCATAAGAGTCTTGGAAGATATCGTCTTGAGCGCCATCGATAAAATTGTAGAGATCGTTATAGACGGGAGGGGAGTATGTTCCTTCGGGCATCTGTCAGGGCCATGCGCGTCAATAAGCACTCTGGAGACTAGTGGCGACGTGACATACGTTGTTGNCCTCATTATTGAACCAATAGAAAGGTTGCTTGGCTCCGTAAGTGCAATTGCCGAGAGCACTCTGGAGTCTCTGATTAGGTGGGTCCGCACCACATCGACGGGGAAGCTTAGGCTGGGCTAGAGCGACAGTAGAAGTAGCGCTGGTAACATTGCATTTGAAACCATTCATATAATCTATCCACACCGTCGTTAGATTATGACGTTGGAATATTGAGAAGGAAGTAGCTTACTTTCCTCGCCACCACTGTTCGGCGAATGAATCCACATAAACGCACAGGTGCATCCANCCTCGGGACACGCAGGCATCCTCTCGGGAACCTGGAAATCCGTGAACCTCGTCCACACACATGTCTGGTTAACACTGAACACAGTCAGATCCTCCGGCTTTACTTTCGTCACATCGCTCTCRTACGCAATCGCCAACGCGCAGCCCGTCAAGTCATCGAAACCCGTCGTATGGTACTCTTCCATCGGAGCTCCAGGGCAAACATTATTGGGATTATTAGGATCCCGTATGTCTCCGCCGTCTGAAGACGCGAAGAAAGAGGTGGCGCCTTTATTGCATGCAATCTCTGCAGTGGCGGTTTGACCTGCGGGAAGCTCGAAGAAGTCGCCTTCGTTGGGTGGGAAGGCAAGGTGGTTGTGCATCCACCATTTCTGGAAGTCCATGTTCTTGATGGGGGCTACGGGGCGGTTGTCGTAGTCAAAGTCACCATCGGTGACGTTGAATCCGTACATGGAGGGGTGCCAAAAAGCTATGGGATGTCAGTATAGATACATTCGACTGGGATAGAAAAGTGAAGTTCACCTGCGTGGCTAGCAACGCGAGAAGCAAGGGAAGATAAAACAAGTCCTAGAATAATGAATGACATATTGCAACGGTCAGAAGACAATGGCAGGTGGCAGCAAGTCGTGATAGATAGAAAGGCGTAAAGCAGTCGTCGTCAAATAAAGTAAAAACGTCTAGTTTTCCAACCAGTGGACAGGCAGAAACCTGAAGGGATGATGGGAGAAGGAATTGTATTTCAAGCATCGTTTACTTATATACTCCGCTCAAGCCTTCCACCAGACAATGGGGAGGTTGTCACGAAAACAGAACAAAAGCAGTTAGGCCAAGCCCCGGCCCGCCATTGTCTGGATTGGACAAATAGATTACGTAACAATGACCAAATAGGCGATCAGGAACGGTGTTCGAACTCGGGTCCAGATCAACGTTTCTGTGCGCACATTTGAGAATTCCTCTGAATATACATCCAGGGATTCAAGAGCAGAAATACTGATATCTCACAACATTATTCATGTTTCATGGCTTCCAGGCTAATTGAGTATCTCTCCTAGCTTCCACCACCAGTTCCTTGACTCAGTTAGCGGCCGTCCCTGGACCACAGTTGGGTAAAACGCTATCCATTATCCTCTGTGTGTACACTGAAAATGACCTTTGTTAGCTTCTGTGCATAGTGGGGCTGTACTGAAACTGGTTTGCCTTCTTAGATATTATGGCCCTGATTGATATATATGGAGAGACTAGTACGGTAATAAAACTGCTCTCAATCCAATCTTGCTATACTGGTGTACAATGTTTTTAGGATACNTTTTGTGAATAGTACCGTCCAAATCATCGACACCAGTAGTACGGAGCTGTATAGACATGCTTCGGTCACAATCAGGGGAAGTATCACTTCATGAGTAGCAAACAATCGGTGCAGCGCATGTCTGAGCTATTCGTCGGTATTTTCAATGATGATCTTGAATAGGTTGGTGGGGTCAAAGATGAAGCTTGAGACGCATAAGGACATGGAGAGGAAAGGAATATAGCTTCAGTGAAGTGATATAGACGCATGTTCTTGAGGGATGAACGCAACACGGAATGATGTGGCGTTAGCTCAGTCAGACCCTTCTTCGGTGATTAAAATCACTTCAAGTGAGCTCTAGACACGATCTCGGCATCACACAATGTCCTGACATGTCCTCTTAGACGGATAGGCTACAACAACGCGCTCCTCGACAACATGTTTGCAAATGCGCCGATTTCTCATGCGTAGTACAGTGTAATCGGGGTCCTTGAGATGCTAGGGTTCCTTGAGACGATGGCCAATTTGTTTGTCCAGGCGTCACAGATCCCACTCAAAGATTTAATACATACTCTTAGATATGGTAAGTACATGAGACAGAATTTATAGACACAACAGAAGCTCCGTTCGAGAATAAGAGATGAAAACCCCTCAAAATGTGGCCGTTTTGCCTGTCTAAACTTTTATTTTGTTTCTACAATGGAATACAGGAATTTTTGATTGAAAAAAAGTCACTTATATGACAAAGGTTTGTAAGGTCTGAAGAATGAGCACAAAATCGCAGCAATAAAGTATCATTATGATTTTACAGGTGGGTTTGAAAGGTTATGATATTCGKGTGATGGGACAATTTTTTGATGAGACGATTTCATTTGGTGCTCGGGTCCATCTCAGCACGTTTTTCGCTACCTACTCACTCATTCAATAGCTACCCCCCTATATTAATGGTCTAAATATGATTATATCTGCAATTTAAACAAACTCTATACTCATTATAATGGAAATAGATAGAAATTTACAAGTGTATGGGATACTGAGGCGGACAATTTGCCACATGTCACAGCCGGTCACATCATCTCAAGGAACCCTAATTCGCTGTTTTGTTGCTCAATGGCGAATGTTTTTTATGACAACGAGAAGGGCACCCCATCTCACCAACAAATTCACCAGCACTTTGAAGGTATAGCACAATGTTTCTATCACTTCAATTTTGATAAATTTCTAAAAATGCATGCCCAGGATCTCCCAGACGAAGTACCATCTCAAGGACCCCGATTACACTGTAACGTCAGATATGTGTTCTTTCGAGACTAGGCTGAACCCCGACGCGCCCCGACGAATCTGGATGCTGTTACCCCGGAACGCCCCGATGGTCTTGGGAGAAAGTGGCGCCGCGGGGTCAATCATGGGGTAAGTTCCCATTCCCCGCAGACCTATCGAGCCCTACCTGGGCTTTGCTTCAGTCGTATAAAAACAGCAGGTACTGGATATGCTCTCTTCATTCCCATTGATTCTGTCAACAACGACGTCAAGAGAGATACTGATCCATATTGTTCGTCTTGTTCGCTTTTCCTGCGCTGTGTTTTACATAACTGATGGAATCTTGAATATTAGCTACGATAATGAGCGATTTTACACGCGCCGTTTGGACCCTCATCCTCATTGCTTCAGGTGAAGGCAAGAAGCGGTGATTGTAAGCAAGTTCTTCTTCAACCCACAGCACCTCGTGAATTAATATCTACTCCCCCTTTCTGTAGGTTCGATTCCTAAACGTATTCACGTCGAGCTTCCATGATACCCCTCAACGAATGCTCTGGTATGTTTCTCTTATTCTGCATGTCATTGTAATGACTGACAATGATGACAGACGTTTGCAAAACCCATCTATTTCTCTTCTAAACAAATGCTTTCTGAGTCTTCCATTGTACGATACGAGATGATGTTCGAGTTGTATTCATAATTTGTACTATGTTCTATCCAATTCATATCAGCTGTCTCTCATGCGCACTGTCGATGTTGAAAGTAAATAATTGTTGAGGCAGCAGGACTACCTATATGTACTTAAGGAGGAGATGCAAATGTGTGTAAAAGATCAAAACAGGTCCGCGGATTTGTGCTTGTACTGGCAAATCCTCTTACCATTGACCACACCATCAATGCAAATTGCAGACGAGTGCTGAATCATTCCAGTCGCTCTGTTTAGAGATCCTATTCCCTTTTTCTGTTTACTCCCCAATCTCGGAGTGGCGCAAAATTGAAAAATAAATGCCAAATGCTCATGTATTTCATGCGTGGATGCGTCAAATGATACTGATGCAAATGCTCATGCGTGCGTGTAGCGTGTATGTATGAATGTTTTGTATGTACACAGTACTCCATAAACGATGCTGAGAGTGTGGGTATTATAATAAAAAGACCAAGATCAAATAAAGATTTAGAGTACACCCATGAGATCCCACATAGAGACACTAAAGGATATAGAAGCGATCGCGAAGACAGAAAAGAAGAAGTCCATTATATTCCGCGTACTACACTAAACCACACCCCACAACATCATGCAAAAAGACAGACTAGAGGACGAAAGCGAAGACTGCAGCACCAGCAGCCATCACACCTGCAGCCCGTGTCATTGGTGCGCCAAACACGACGGCACTGTTGTCAGCAGCCTCCGTTGAAGTGGAGTTGCTCGCAGCTGCAGCTGAGGCTGAACGTGAGACAGAGGCGCTGCTGGCTGAAGTAGCTCCAGCAGTAGACGTTGCACGGACGGTGGTCAATGTCGTGGACTGAGATGGCTCTGCAGTGCTTGCACCTGCTGCAGCAGACGAAGATGCGGCACTAGCACCAGGAAGAACAACCCCTGAGGCGGCGGCGGCACCTCCAAACGATGGTGCAGCAACGGCTGTCGAGGGRTCCACAAGAGCGCCAGTACCCCAGGGAATAGCATCACCGTTGGGCTGCGTGGACTCGGATTCCGGAGTTGTTGCGCCAGTGCTGGAAGCGATGGTGAAGCGCGTGGTCCACTGCGTAGAGGCTGTGGCAGCGGTGTTGGGGGATGTAAATTGGTAAAAGTAGATAGCAGAGTTGGGTGTAACTTCAGGGCAAGTGTACTCGAATTTTCCGTCTACAGTTCCATCTTGACCTGTTGCCACAGCTGTTTTCAAAGGGAAAATTAGTTCACCTAATTCCACGGGGTAACGAAAGGAAGATGGAGAAACTGACTGGTGATATGAACCATTCCAGTGTTGCTTCCCGTCATGAGCTCAATGGCCATGTCCTTCCACACCGTGGTGGAATCCTTGTCGCCTGACCATACAATGGTGCAAGTCGAGCCAGCATTGAACGAGTCGCCAGGACCAGGGGCACTCGGGGTAACCTCTGCATTGGCTGCGAGGAGGTAGAAGGAAGAAAGGAGGAGGGTCGCAAATGTAGTGGACTTGAAAGACATCTTTATTAATCTAGTATCTGTGGACGTGAATACTTGAGATGGAAGGTTGGGCTTTTGCTATAAACGTATATGAATATTTTCATTCAGTTCAGATATGGAAACTTCGATGATTCAGGACTTACAAAAAGGGTTAGAAATGCACGAAGATCAAAAGTTCGATAAAGAGCGACTAGGTTGGTGGGAAGGTTAGGTTAAAAGGCCTTTTTGAAGTGTGTGCTGGGAGAGCAAGGACAAGAAACGGTTCAGTTCCTTGGCGGGATTTATTGCCCTTCCATACCGGTCACGCTCCTCGTCACGTAACAACCGGTGTGGGATCTTCTGGGATGCGACACCCGCGCCCTGGATCAGAGAAGGCACCCAATCAAATCGGAATCAAAAGTGTGGCGAGCCACAGATATCAAGACTCAAAGAGAGGTGCTATATCACTGTAGTATTGGAGAATTAGATCCTCGTTCAGTAGTGTAACTCCCTTCTTTCGATGCTGGCAAACAGGATAAACCCTGGAAGATTGCGAACGGTCAAACCAGGCCGCAGAGGGCTATAAGTATGTTTCGCCTACATCGATCTAAGTATAGGTTTCAACCGTCGGTTTGTTGTCAATCTTCTGAATCTGAAGGGTGAACTGCATTGATTATGGGCGCTGATACTCGATCCTATCTTCTCAAGTGTCTATCAGGACATTTACTGGTGTGCGATAGTTATCAAAAGACACGCCATCGAGAGACGCTTGGATGTCTGGAAGTAGAAAATTGGAATACATACTGAGAGATGGAATAAGAGGAGTCACCGTAAGGTGTAGGCACCCCACCAGCAAGTAGTAAGCTGTGTTAACGCAGGTTCTCAGTAGCGTGACGATGTTGAAGGAGATTTCCAATACAAAAAGAAACTCCTGGATTGCTGTCAGTGTGGCGTAGGTTGTAAGGGTTAGACACACGCTGAGATATACCGACAGAGCTAAGACGGCCACCGGTATTTAATATAGTCAAAAGGGAAATAATACTATTAATAATACTTGGGATTTTTTGCTGTGCCACAAAGACTCCACCAACTCGTGGATTTAGGCATAACAGCTTCTAACAACACAAGGTGCAAGAAAGCGTATTGGCACTGCCAATACGCTGAAATTACGCCAATAAAAAGGGTACTATTAAAATTTTGTTAGCGATTGGCGTAATATCAGCATTTTTATCGCTGACACTATGCTAACCTGCACGTTGTGCAAGACACATTCCAAGTAAGCCAAGGCGCCTTGGTTCTGCAAGCATAGATGCTTAGATAAACCCCATGTTTTAGAATTCAAAGACCTCAAATGAGGCGGGGAAAGAGCACAGGGATCGCCAGAATGTCTTTTTGAAGCGGTATTCGATTGCAGGGGAACTAGATATTTAATGTATTAAATATATCCACTGATCCTCTTGAGAGCTTACGCTTCAGGGATAGTCTTCAGTGCGCCTAGCAATATCCTACAAAACGTTCGTGTGTAGAAGTGATATCTGTCCAACGGGTACTCTTTAACTGGTGCAGATAAAGAATACAGGCCGTCAAAACCACATTGTGCCAACAATATCTCATCAGTCGGAATATAGTCACAATCCAAGTTTCTAATCGTGACAGACTTTGCAAGCCTGGAATATTCGACCGGGAGTATGTTACGCGACGAGAAGAACTCAAGACTGGGATAATTTAATCCCCACTCGGATGAGATGGACGAAAGTAAGATCGCAAACCAAAGAGGGATCGATATCGANCCGAGGTATGCTAAATATTATGTCAGTCATATTACGATCACGTGTATTCTTGCACTTTAATTCGCAACCACGATAACTTGCTCTCTTCCTGATAACCCGATGCTCTGCCATCTCTTCTGATACTTTATCGTTTTTTTAATATGGAGGCCTTAGAAACTTCCCAGAAGTCACGTAACACTACTCTAGAAAATGACCCACATTGTCGCCTAGAGACGCGGCCGAAAGGAGGAGGACTTTTCGAGGACATGCACACAACGAAGTTCAGCTCTCAAAAGAAGAAAACTTTGTCGTCGTCGCAGTCGTCGTCTAGAAGCTCAAAATCAAAGCCAGGTGCGGTTGCACCTATGCATATGTTTAGCTCCGACCACGATCCAACAGACGAAGACGACGAAGACGAACTGGACGCGCTCTCACCTCCCCCATCGCAGCTCAACAATAAGTGGTCAGCTCAATACAAGAAGCTCAGTCCGGTAAAGAGATGGGATGAGGACGAGGTGACCGTTGTAGAGAATAAAGACAAATACGATAAGCTCGTAGAGGATGTGGAAAAGAGGGAAAACTTTCTCAAAGGCATGTCTTTCAAGAAGAAGAAGTCTGCCGTAGCCTCCGACCAACCATCCAACGTGTTGACAAAGAAAGATTTGACTACTAAAGAAAACCTTCCTCGTCCTACCCCTCCAAGTTCTAAACCTATATTTGAGGCTGCACGCAAACCTATTCCATCTACATCCTCCAAATCCATCCGCCCTTCGTCTTCACTCACGACAAATCCTTACGATCCTAGACGTAGACAACTTCCGTCAACCTCTACCAAACCTCCAGCCTCCACATCTTATCCCAAACCACGACCCGTGGCTACATCACAAATCAGGGAAGTTACACCTCCGCAGAGGCCTCGACGCAAGGGAAAGAATGTTGTCCTTTCTCCGACTGCGTCCGACGACGATGCAGATGACAAACAGGAGGAGCTTCCTCGGCCCAAGCCACGACCGCTCAAGAAATCACAGAGCCAGTTTCCCATGGATAACTACTCACCGCCCTCAAAGCCACAGAGACGCGGAAATTTTACATCTTCTCAAGCTGATGTTATCGAAGTGGACACACCCACCCCTATTACGAAGAGGATCGGTGCAACATTATTTCCCATGCCATCGCCACTGGCTTCTCAGGAGAAAGACAGCGAGGTCAACACTTTCCCCGTTCTTTCGCCCTTGTCTTCTCCAAGCAAGAATGACAACCCGATATCTGGACTCTCTCCTGTTATCTCTCACTCACTTAAACCGGGTCCCAAACCGTTCCCGATGTCCACACAAATGTTTCGGGGGGTGGATTCCAGTCCGGAGACCCCAAATGGATATGGGAAAAGGTTCTCAGATGGGAGCAGCGGGAGTGATCGGGGGTCAAAAAGGAGGAAGCAAGCGGATTCGTATGTGTTTCTCAAATCCTGCCATAGTACCCTCTTGTTCACGCGGTGCTAGCGCCTCTTCTCCTCCTCACAGCTCCGACTACGATGCTCTAGACGACAATGACGAATCTTGTACGTTCTTTTCCCCCTTGGTTTCCCTTCGACTCAAGTCGAGCACATCTCTTTAAAGGGTTCCTCGACCCGTCTGTAGACCCCAAGATGTTGTGTCCGTTCTGTGACAGTCTCCTTCCTAAGAATCCTACCCCGTTGTTCAAATCCCTCCTTACTGGCATTCTCCCTAAATCCGTCAAAGACCCTCGTCCAACGAACCCTCTTGGGCGTAAAGCACCTGTCGCAGCTTTTGTCTCACTCTGCCAGCGTCATAACTTTGAATCACAGATCTTACCTGAAGCAGAAACGAAAGGATGGCCCAAAGAGATCGAATGGACAGAGCTCGAGGGACGTGTTAAGAAGATGCGGAGGCATCTGAAAGAAATTATCGAAGCGGATCCTGCGGAATTACCTCCCGGCTGGGATTGGAGCAAAGTGGATTCCTGGGGAGAATGGGATGAGGATTTCGCGAACGGGAAGATGAAGTGTGTATTCTGGAGGGAGACGATGAAGGAAGTGCGGAGTAAAGGAGCAAATGTGATTGCAGGCATCCGCAATCAGTTTGCGACGTTTGAAAAGACGCAGCCGGGATAGTGAGTTTTGTCGATCTTCCTGTTCAAGGTGTGTTGTTGACACGATGTCTTTAGTTATGGAGAATTGGGATCTGTGATCATCAACCAGACGTTGTATAACCTCTTTCCGCCATCCTCATTCGATCCAGACCAGATCAAACCTCTCATGTCTTCCGAATTCATGCAGAGGATTCTCGTGCCGGAGGTTGGCCTACGACTCATTGCAGAGGATCGTAACCTCACTGGGTTCAAAGGTGTACAAGACGCTGTGAAGATTATGCGGGAGAGCTCTAGCTATGGTGTTGCGATGTTCCCTGAGGATGGTGGGGAATGGGGTGATGCACCGACCTCAAAGAAGCGCAATAATGGAATCAATGTCGCAGATCGGATGGTCATGGAGAGGGCAAAGAAGAGGAGACAAGAGTTGGAAGAGGAGGAACGAGAGGAAGAAGAGGCAGTGAGAAGGAAGAGCAAGAAGGGGAAAGGGAAGGCCACTGAAGTGGAATCGGATGCGGATATAGAGGTGACAGATGGGGCAGTGAAACCGCCACGACCAAGGCCGCGTCAGAAGGTCGCCACTGGAGCTGGGACCCTCGCACCATCGTCTAGTCAATCTAAACTCGGGAAGTTTTCCCCGCCACGTCCAAGACCCAAACCCAAGTCGAAAGCCTCCGAGGCCACGACGTCGGAACGCGAGAGCGATATAGACGCTGAGTGGACGATGAATCAACGGGGTCGGGTTCAGAAAAGTCTGGTCAGTGAAGACTCGGAGACGGACGGTGGGATGACGGATACCTCACGTAGGTCATCACGGCTGAAGGAGAAGGTCAGACACAGCAGAACCCCGTCAATGCCAAAGATACCAGACGCTAGTTTTGACATCGAGGAGACTCCGAGGCCGATGAAGAAAACGAAAGTTCCAGAGGTGTACCCGCTATTAGAGGCTAGGAAACGGTGAGCCGATATCTGTTCGGTTTGCCCTCTTTATTTCGTTCGTTTGTTTATTTCATCATTGCTTAAGGCTCAATGGACGCATTGCGTCTAAGAAACTTCAAGAGGAACCTATCGAAATCGACTCCTCTTCAGAGGACTCTTGCTCTAGCAAACGGAAGGAGGATTTTCATTGGCTTTTGTCGCAATCTTCTGACCGCGACGGTTAGCGAAACTAAAATAGCCATTCATGTACGACATGGACTGATACACTACTGATTCTTACTTTACTTTATTGTTACATAGTTGATATAGCTCGTTCATAATGCTGATGTAGGCTTAATTACACATTTTGCGGCTTAAAGAGAAGTGCTGAGGGAAACATCCAACCTTTCTTTCATTTCCAACACGGTTTTGTCATAATAAAGGAGACTGGTACAAGTTCGGACTCCTACTAGTTTGATAACATGAAAGCAGAGCAACAGCTGGTTACCAAAGAGATGAGAGGAACGTATATCCGGTTCTCTTTGGACCTTTGTGGATATGAGTCCGATAAAACAACAGACCACACTGCCACTCGTAGTAACTAACTAGTCTCCCATAGGCAGACAACATCCCTCGTTCCTCGTGGTAACTAACCACAGGCTTCCGAGAACCGGACTATGAGTTGCAAACGGGAGAAAGAGAGGCGATAATAGTATTGTGAGTAGGATTTCATCGAATTCCGCTTTCTTGAAGTGGAGGGTCAAGGGAAACTTAGACTGAGACTCGCCATGAAGGAGAGTCACATGGAATTAACATATGGATCCATCTGGATCCATACATAACCAATAACACGCACAAACATCTTCAGTTCATTTGCCGTGCGATGTAGTAGTTAGTGACTGTACAGGTTCTGCCCTTGTACTTTGCTCAATTTATTTGGTTGTAAATGTGCTTCCGACCGATGATATCTGGCAACGATCCAACTGGATTCCAGAGGCCTTGGACTAGATGTTCTCATGGAAACTTGGCTCTTATTATCTTTCAAGCCCAATTGTTTAATCTGCGAACCTAAATAGCGATGTTTTTTCTCCGATTGTGTTTCGCAAAGCAAATCTTCTTCAAGAATGCCCGAAACTCTCTCAAAAGCACCTGTCGTGGATGCCAGCCGTCCACGTCCTGTACGTCCACCTCATCTCTGGTTTCAATCATATATTTTATGCCACATAACTGCAGTCCAGTAAGCCGAGTGCTATAACTGTAGGATCCAAACCCTCTAAAGGAGCTGGAGGCTCTGAAAATACTGCAAGTGATCTATTGTCAAGTGATCGATCTTCATCCTCATTCCCTCGCAGCTATCTGATAACAACAAACCCTTACCAAAGAAGAACGGGGGATCCAATACGAAAGGGAAATCAAGTTGGAGGAAGTCGCCTAAGGAACAGACTCCTCTGGAGACCGACGACGATGCAAAAACGCGTACTTCCCTAGAAAGATTTCTCAATCATTGTCCGGAGCTTCTAACGGCTGGTCCAGAACATACCTCATCCTCGCAAACCAGACAACCACAAGACTACGACTACCACCTTGACGAAGCCCTTCGTCTCAGGAAGGTAAAGTATCTGCCGGAAATGATAGAAGATCTCCAGAGAGTTGTCACAGAGCAGGTTAAGAAGATGAAGCGTCTACCTCCATTCCCTAGACGGGGTAATGGTCTCGCGGTGTTTTACTTCGAAGATTATAAGAACAATG
>LBLO01000230.1:0-37039 GCA_004354395.1 Chondrostereum purpureum
CATAATCGAGAAAAACGGGAACAAGTACGAGCCAGGACAAGGGAATAATATGTACATATTCCCTGGTATTGGATTGGGGTCGTTGTTGGTGAAAGCAAAACATGTGTCCGATGCGATGATTGAGCAGGCTTCGATTGCTTTGGCGGATGCGCTGACGGCGGAGGAGCACTCAGCTGGGTTGGTGTACCCAAGGCTTGCACGGATCCGGGAAATCAGTGCAGTTATCGCGAGAGCTGTCATTCGGAAGGCTCAAGAAGAGGTGGGTTATCTTATTTCTGTTCCACCTTCGATTATTAATGCTCATTGTGTGCTTCCAGGGTCTGGACGGGAATGCTAACCTTCTTGGATTATCGGACGAGACTCTGCTGGAGTATGTCAAGTCCAAGATGTGGTCACCTCCCAATCCATTGGCGTCCAGGATGTAAAGACGAGTTCACATGGCACAACTATCACCTACTACCACTTTTAAACTCAAAATAGCTACTACTATCCATTGGTTATATCATAGACTAGAGGGTATATACAGACCATATTTAATTATTATACCAATTTTTGGTGCTTTTTTCAAACACCTGCATCCTTCTTGGAGAAATTGATCATCTTCGATTGAGGCTGAAATTGTGGATGCGCCACTGGGTAGACACAACCACTGACCGGTCAGTCAAGCCCTGACCTTTTTGCCTGACCCCCGTCACTGATAACACTGCTAGTAATGGATATGAAGGTTCTCTTCCGGGAGGAGGCGCACCCTCTGGACTAATAGACAGCGCGCTGCACGGGCTAAGTAATGAAGAGAGAACTAGTCATCATTCACGAGTGTTAACATACAACTGTAGAATATACAGACAAAAGTACACTGGGAGATTGAAAAGGTGAGAAATTGAGATTTGAGTAGTATATACCGCATCATTAGCTGTGCATGATGTTGGGTGAACATTAGGCACAGGGAATGGAAGAGGGAACACGTATAGTAAGGGTAAGTGGGAGCGGAGGAATTGCAAATGACCGTCTATGCCAGCTAACAAACGCTTGCAGATGTACAGGGCTACATGGCACGATATCAATGATGAGACAAGCGGTATAAGGACCATATATATAGAACAGAAGGTGACCCAGAGAAACACGAAACATGATGGCAGTTTATAATAAACACAAAAATGAGAACAAGAATCAACGGAAATGGAGCACTCAAGCCTTTGTGGGGTTTTCACTTGTGTCCATGAGACCTTCCGCTTGAACGACTGGACTAGCTTTGTCGCCACTTGGGAGAGACTTCAGTTGCTCTACCGGTGACACGGAGCTCTTCGTATCACCATTGGGAAGAGCTTGGATAGGAGGGGGAGGGGCTTCCCCGTTGACCAGCGGTGTGGATTTTGACGGGCTATCTGGTTTGGTATTGGACGCCTTCGAATCTTCATCGGCAGCGGCAAGGTCTCCATCACTGACTTCATCCATTTCATCGTCTCGCATATCCTTCTCGAATTCTTCAAGCCGAGATCTGAGAGAGGACGAAGAGTCCTCATCACCATCGGATGACCGTGCGAGCCCCAGAGCTTCACTGAAAAAGGAAGGGGGAGCGTTGATCCCTTCGTCACCACTATCGTCGTCGTCACTGTCGTCAGATCCAAACATGAGGGTCCCGCTATCGGTCATGATGCTCCCTCCAGGTTGAAATGATATGCCCCCAGTACTTCCTAGCACACGAGCAAAGCCGGTTATGCCAGACGATGTCAAAAATCCCGACGCGGATCCATCATCCATCTCCTGTTTAGCTCTCTGCTCCCGTGCCATTTGTGCCCCTTGTTGACGTGCTTTGAACGCAGCTACTCGGCTAGGAGCATAAAGCTGGGGACGTGTCGCTGGTGTCTTGTAGCCATATTGTTTTTGTACCCGCTCTTTGATCCAAGCATACCATTCCTCCTTTGTACGGCCATGAAGAATGGCCACAATGAGGACTGTCATGTTGTCGCATCCAATTCCAGCTCCGGAGGAAGTGTCAGGAGCAAGGCAGTGGTCACAGATAGTCTCCCCAATCTCGGTGAGTTCTTTCCCCTCGGAGACCTCCCATCGAACAAAATCGACTACCTGTTGTGAGGAAAGACAATCCCAGATACCTGAAAGAACCGACAGGACAGGAGTTCAGATCTTGCAGTAGGGACAAGTGATGCATGTACGCACCATCACAGGCCAGGATCAAGAATTCGTCCTCCTCCGTTATGTCATGTATGGTAATCTCAGGATCGGCTGTTATAATTTGTGCTTCAGGAGTGAGAGAATAATTCTTTTTGAAATCGAAATCTCCAATCGCTCGAGAGAGGGCAAGATTGCCTGTGGAGAACTGTTAATGAGCATGCCTTAGGATAGATATGGTGGAACAGACCATTGACGCGGCCATATTCTACATAGCCTCCTGCAGCGGAGATACGTGCTCTCTCCCCTGAAAATGATCAAGTTTTAGACAACATTTACACGCAGCTGAAAATAATATTTGCCATCATTGGTTGGTTTATGGTCGAAACTCAGAGGTTTTACTTCTCCTTTCACACTTATGACCGATCTGGAGTCACCAGCATTGGCCTAGCATATACATCAGAAAATCGAGTTGAATGTGTCGCAGGGCAAGCCTTACAACGTAGATTTTGTTGTCTGCAATCAAAGCGGCAACGGCTGTACATCCTGAAGGATCCCGCGCATGACTTGGATCTAGAATGATAAGTTCAGACGGGAAGTGAATATTAGGTCAGGAGGTACTCACCGGCGAGAATATCCTCATCGGTGCCTAAAAATGCTCTCTTCAATGCATTGTCGTACCGCCCTTCCAAATAGGATTCTTCTTGGACTAATCGCTTATGTACATTCTTCCCCGCGAACCTAGCTACTGTGCCGCCTAGGCGCCAGAATGCGTCATCAGAAGGCGATAAATGAGTAGAGACGCAGGATGGACATACCGCCATGGCCATCATAAACGGCAAAGAAAGTATTTAAACTGTCTGGCTTCCCATCTTCTAACTTTAATACTGCAGCGTGAGCATCTTCCATGGCTGTTTCAAAGGCGAAATGAGAATGGCAATTCCGTGTAGTCAGTGAAACTGCAACTGGGCAATGTCAGATGATGATTGCGCACTGATTCTCCATCCCTGCATCTCTGATATGGCGTAGAGAAATCGTCCATCTTGTCCTGTTTCTGACGTCTTGGACGTGGCTGGTGCGGTTTTTTCTTGAGATATGGACGTTCTGGGAATAAAGATATCTCGCCACATACCTGGTGCGGAGAGGGTTTGACCCTGCAGTAGATATACGATTGAATTCACTGTTCAACAGAGCGATGAAAACTCTGAATACGGACCATGATTCGAAGCTCTTGATATCACTGTTGGAGACTAAGAAACCGGAGAGTTCACCAATACGAGCACAGAGTAACGAAAACGAAAAGAACGAGGCAAAAAGAAGACAAAAACAGGTCGAGGGAAAGAGGGAATTGAAAATAGAGAGACAGGTCGTGTGGATGAGGATGGTGGAACGGTAATGGGAGTCAGTGCTTGGGCCCGGGGCGAATCAATCTTCTCCCCGGACATGCCGAAAATTAACCAAATCTAGAAGTGTCATCGGATTTCTACACCATTAAGACGCCACAAAACCTATTCAAGGCGGGATAGTTGATTTTACACTCATCAGGAATACATGGTACAAGAAAACGATGGGTAAAAAGCTAAATATCATATACAATCGTCAAACATTATTCTGCTGCTCTTTCTTCACCTGTTGCAAATTGACACTGTAATTGCGGGGGCTGGGATGCTCAAAAACTTCGGTGATCTCTTCTAGGGTCAGACTCTTCGTCTCGACCAGGAAAAAGTATATCATAATCCACTCAAATACGTCCCATATAAGGAAGATGAGATAAACTTGATAATAGTCAGTGACTGTACAGGAATAGCGCCGCATTTCTCACCCTTCCAGGTAATAACTTCAAGTGCAACAGGGAGTCTACAGGTTCTATTCAGTAACATTTAAAACGTTATAACCAATTTATCTGACCCAAAGGTGTTAATACAGCTAGAAGCTTGTGTTACAAGACCTGTGCATGAAATGGGTGTTAAATAAATGTCATCGGAGACTAACAATGTATGGTTCCCTACCCAAGAAACCAAGACCCTTTGCCCTCATCTCATAACTAAGGACTTCCGCTGGATACAGGGCTTGCCTAGAACACGAACCTTAGATACAACGTGCTGTCAAGGTAATGTCGAGTGGTGCGTACATCGGGGTCCAACCGAACGAGAACAAAACCATGAACAGGTAGATGAACGTTATACCGGCATTTGACCTTGCAATATTGGTGTTGCTCGTGTCGCTGAGCAGTCCTGTTACGATGGTAAGGCATACCACAATCATCCCAGTTGAAAGGAGGAGAATGCGGCGCCGCCCGAACCGGTCAACGGTGAAGGAACCCTGAGGATCACAGTTTCAGTGGGTCTCTTTCCGATATGGTTCGAGAGCGAAAATTACCGTAAGGGCGCCTATGCTGTATAATCGGGCCAGATGATCAATTGAGGCCCGTCTCGCAAGGCTTATGATACTCACAAAGACGTGACACTGTTCACAAAATTTAAAGTGAGCTTCCTATTCTGGTCAACAATTCCGGCGCCCTCGAGAAGAACGGGAAGGAAGTAAGTAATCATTCCATTGCCTGATAATTGGCCAAAGGAACCTAGAGATGTGTGGTTAGTTAACGTGGCGCGCGAGTCCGAACACGATAAGGATCTTACCAATCAGGATGACCTACGGAGCGGCATCTTAGCGTATGCACATAGACGACGAATGAAGCTATTACTCACCATATACGTTCTATATCTATCCCCCCGTGTCCTGAACAATGGACGGAAATCCCACCAAGTCTCTAAATTGATGAAATTAAATGCATTAGGATACATAGCATCCGGATTAGGAAAGAGACATGATCTCATACTGTCAGCTCCATCAAGAGCGATCTTTTCTTCTATTTCTTCCATTTCGAGATTGACCAACGGTGAGTGGGGGTCGTCATTGCTTGAATGGAAGAATGCTAAGACACCTCGAGCCTCCGCTTCTTTACCTATGCTGTGGAGCCATCGCGGACTGGATAGGAATGTTAAGGCAAGGGATGTAGAGAGAACTAATTGAGCACTTGCGATTCAGGGCAAAGGTAGATGAAGAGGGCATTCAGTGCTGCAGGAACAACCTTTCAAAAGGGTCAATGCATTGTATGATTCATACTTAGGATAACTTAGACCTGGATATACAGTGGCAGACGCCATGCATAATCGTTGTTGTATTTTCCGGTGGACACCATCATCCCAGAAGCAGTCCTTCACGTAGATTAGTTGTAGACTAATAGATATTGAGATAGTATGATGCATACATTTGGCCAACGTAGTAGCTATAACACCCAGTGAGCTGTAGAGTTTACGCTGTGCTTGAAGCATAAACTTACAAGGAATTCAAGACTCCCATGTAAGCTCCACGGCTCTGGGGAGGAGAGACCTCCGCAAGGTAAGATTTGGCAGCGGCTCCAGCGGTTGCAGACCCAAGACCTGTCAGCCATCGGCCTGCCAGAAACATTTCTAGAGGTGTATCGAGTGATAAATTATTCCGTAACAGTCTCCAAAATAGTAATGGAAACCGGCGTACTCATGTTTTGAGCGTTCGCAGTCAAGACTGCGCCTATAATTAAAACCGAGTTCCCGAAGAACATGGCAAATCGTCGGCCAAATCTGTCAGGGAGGTAAACTGTCATAGACGACCTAAGTGCCGTCATGTGTTATGTGGCTCGTTACACTTACCAGCTGGGATAGTAGCGCTAGTGATATCAGTGAGACTCAGTAACTCAAACTATCAGAGCGGATGCAGCAGCTCACCAAATGGATCCACTGGGAGATATCTGAGTGAAGTCTTTAACAAAAGCTACTATATTGACGTACATGGTGAAAATTCCGAAAACGATGCTATTGAAAGTGTGAGGTGTGAGTCCTGGAACAATCGAGATAGTTGTGGACGCATACCTCGTCCTCGACCCCGTCGACTTTATGCCAAAGTATGACTTGTATTGCTCCATCGTATTGATGCCTGGGATATTTAACAGTGAGAATGGCATGGGGTGGCATATACAATGGCAAAAATCACCTCCCATAACCTTCAGTGATCAAAGGCGATGGTTAGACTCGAAGTAGATGTGCACTTGAGGCATTGGACGCACCGTTCCGTCAAAACCATTGTCGCCGGAACAACAGCACACACATAACGTGATGAGATAGAGCTATGAGCGATTTGGAATCATTGTCAGTAATCTCCAAAAGTTGTTTCCGCGCGCACCTGTATAGCACGAACAGTCCATTTGCCCACTCCTGGATCGACTTTAAGAGCAGCTTCAAGCTCAAGTTGGCGTTCCTCGGGTGTCTTTGGGACCGGCTTCCTGTTAAACTCTTGTGGGGGATGCTCGATGTGCTCGGTAGACTCTGCTTTTTCAACGGAAGAGCCATTATTGGGAGACGGAGGCAGAAGGCAAAAGGACTGAATTACCCCTTGTTCCCGATTTCCTTTAAGGAAGTGCTAACAAAAAAGCGATTCCTAGAGCTAGCTGCAAGTCAAATGTCAGCTGATTGGGACATGGAGNCAAGTGCCACAGCAAAATCCATAGGCGACTAGCGCCCCGACAATCCGCCGGCCAAAGATGCTGGAATATGTTCTCGAGGTTGAGCACGAGAGGTGTTTTCATTCTTCTGATCAGGTACAAAGGTCAGACGGTGAGGCGGGAGGAGAAAGAACGCGGCTTCTCGTGTTTCATTTTGATCCAAGTGAGTAGATGTACTTCTTGGCTGTCTCTAGAATCCCGACAATTGCCAGTTGGACATCTCGATTTGTACCCCAGAATTTCACCTACTGGTGTTTGACTGGTGTTACCAATGCTGTCATTATCTCTACTTATATGAGCGCACACTATTACTCACATTAAGATATGTATGGCCACAGTTCAGTTCTAGTGTTCTTCAAAAGTTCGAGACTCCTATTTTTTCTGGTTCGGAGATTCTGGTCGGAGTCAACAGGAGAACACTTTGAGATGAGAGATCTTCTGAAGTTCTGATTAGAGGGAACGGGGACCTCTATCCCACCTCCATTTGACTCTCGAACTCCGTGAAACCTAGCCTGTGAATGATAAGGTGTTTTTTATCATTACTTGAGATACGATGCATTAAGTCGTGATCCGGAATAAAGCCCCAAAAGCTTGATATCAACTTGTGTGAAGTTGAAACTAGTACTTACTTAAAGATGATGTGGTGCCTTGTGGTGCCCACAGCGCTAGCAAAACGCCCCATGAGGCATAATCACGGCCCGGAACCCCGCTATGAGGGCTTGCGCTGGAGGAACTTCAAGGGGCTGTAATTGCAGACCCGTACGATTAATTACAGAGGAATTCATTCTAGGCGGTAAGCTCAGCTAAGTCAGCTAATTCGGGTGCATACACACAGTCTCTCCAGGGCTGCATACATCAGTAAGTACCACAAAGCTATTCCCTTCCGGGCTCCCTACGGTATACCATCATCCTACCACCCCCAAGATCGTATACCTTCGGCCTATGTAATATATTCGAGAGAAATATACGATAGTTGTAGGATAACCATTCGGTACGCCATCGTAGCCACTAGCGACGTACCAGAAGAGACTTCCCCAAACCCATGTCCATTTCCACTGGTGTTGTTGAGGTAGTTTCCTAAGTAAGCCGTCATCTGGAAGGAAGAGGTCCCATGGCACCATCCAGGGTATCTTTTACCCATTTCGTCAAATCCGTTGTACCTTTATCTCTCCATTCACTCTTAACAACGACTAGCACGCGGGTTTCAACAGTGGTTCTGCTTCATTCTCGGTGTCTGCGACATGATAGGCGAGCGCCATATACTAATACTATAGCTGAAATCCGCCCTGGTACCCGGAACAAGAGGCCAGGAGATCAAAAACGAAGGGAATACCATGGTATTGATCCAGGGTAGTCTGTGCGATGGGATATGGCACCATCAGCCNATCTTGGAGCGGCAGTGGTTAAATAGTCCACCGTTCCCAAGCAGCATCCGCGAATGAAGCATTTGTTTTTCCTAGAAGAACGGCGCCCACTCCAAAGCTAGCAAGATCTCCAACAGCACCGTCGCCATCGAAGAGCGCGTGGGCCCCATCACGATCTTTTCTCCTGTGTACTTCAAGGCTGGGTGGGACTTTACGGGGAGCTCTCCTGGGTACAGGGAACGGAGCAGCACAGAATACTGATGATTCGGGGTTGTACAGCTCAAGAAGCATTTCTACTGCAGGACCATGTTCCCAAGAGTGCAACGGTAGCTGCTTCGCAGGGTGCGTCACTCTGTCAATCGCAAGGCCAGGGTGAAAAGGAAAAAAAAGTGGCACATTCCGAGAAGATACTGCTCGGTTAAGACCGCGAGAATTCGCACAGACAAGGGAGTAAGAGAAGATGATACCAAGAGTCCAACGCATTGCAACTTGTGGCGGTGAAAATGGAGGGAATCCTGTGCTACTTATATTCGACAGTCCAATATTTCAGCACGGACATGCAGACTCGCCGAGGGTGTCTACAAAGCAACCATTGGGAAAGGGATAGTGACTGGTGACTGGGACGGAATATCGATTCAGTCAGCTTCCCCACTATATACATACATACATACATCTTCGAGGCTTCAAGCCTGTCAAACATGCTTCATGTACAGCCTTGGCAACTCTGTTTAATTAACCGACAACGTAACTGCCTGCTCATGTGCCTATGTGCCTATTAGTATGCTGGGGATTTTCCGCATCGTGAGCCTGCATGTCGTCGGATGTTGGAAAGACTTCCATAAGGATGCGTTACGGTTCCGATTAATAGAAAAATGTTTATAGATGGTAACATAACCAGATCAATTGCGGTGAGAGAGGAGAACCAGAGAAGAGCGAGTAGCTGAACGAGAGCCCCATGAAATGAATTGGACGGTGAACACAAGTGAACATGAGAGTCAGAGCAGACTAGGTTCCCGCCTGGCGCGGGTCCCAAATGAGGTCACAGATGATGGAAATATGACTAAGCGGCTGATGCAGATGCTCGTGTGACCAGATTTTATTTGCTCCTACCCTTTACCCGACTATATTATCTCAAACTTCAAAGCGTCGCGTCCTGATCGCGTCTACGCTCTTGTCTTGCTAATACTCAACTCAATACGTTTGAGCTGGGCTTCATCTATAACTTATATTTCAGCCTCCGGTTATCTGACCAACACTACTTATCTATACTCCGGAACCCGAAGCGTATTCCTGCGTGTGATAACTCGCTTCCATCAACATCTATTAAACAGTCGCCGTGGTGGTATTTTACCTAGGAGCTCTACTCAATTTGGATTTCTCCCACTTCTACCAATTCACCAGGGTATAAATATCACATTGCCTAGACTTTCTATCTCTATCCGCATCCTTTCTTTCGCAATGTCTGATTTGTCTCGCCACATCAATTCGGTATGTGCCATTCCTTTGGATGTAGGGCAATACCTAACACTACAAACTATCAGAAGTCAATTGACCTTGAACGTCCCAGAGTACACACTCGTGCACGAACGATGTCACTACTGTCCACTATCTCGACACGCAGCAGAAAGTCATCCTTCAGCTGTGAAGGATTGAAAGCCCCGCCGTCCCCCACTATCGCCAACGCACAGTCGCATAGTGCTTACGGCGCATTCACACCTACTAGCCCTGCAGCCTCTTCTCTTCGTCTGCTGACTGAGTCCTCTGATGTGCTGGAGGGATTCCCAGATCTCAGTCGCCATCCCCAGAAGCGAAGAGGCATGACCCCCTTCCCAGCCTACTCTGTGCCAGATTCTGAGTCCTCCACCGCGCCTAATTCACCACTATGGTTCTCTGGCACCATCCAAANTCCCCTCCCCTCTTTCAGTCGCTCCTCTTCAGGTTCTGATATGTCCCGCCTGTCAGACACTACGCGGATCACCAGTGCTCCTGCTAGCCCTATCCAACCATCCCTTGACCCTATCCTTGCGGATGTAGAGAATAAGTCAAAATTTTGTCGGCGTTCCGTCCGATGTGTTACTTGTGGGAAGTCAGGGGCCGATTATCCACGCTGCGCAAAATGCGGTGAGATGTGGTGTTCTCGTCCATGCAGATTGAGAGGACAGAAGCGCCACATTTGTTCATCATCAAGGACTATGATCGCGGCCACTTAGCTACCATGTAATTTGTTTATTTCCTCGCCCTGGGTTTTTTGGGTGTCTCTGTATTGCTGTAGATTTAAGTCTACATTGTTTCATACCGTCGTACTTGCTCTGAGTCTATGCTTCACACTCCTAATAATTATTTAGTAGTTGTCTCAAAAACCTGATATTCGATTAGAGTCGTCCACTAGAATTTTATCTTTCTACTGGTTACCGAAGCCGATACCGCTGAGCTCTGCATCTCCTTCATTCTGCGTTTTGCTTCCCACGATGGGTGCAATTTCGCATCATTGTTAGGAGGTTTTTCGTTGCTCTTCGAAGCGCCAACATCTTGCCGTTGTCCCCAACCAGAGTCCGGCAGTTGATTCTGTTGAGAATCCCTCTTGCGATTTGAAGGACGATTAGAGTTCGCTTGTTGTGGTGGCTGATGCGATCGAGGATGATTAGTGGTCTTTTGGTCGGACCACCGTTTCTTCCCTGCTTTGGCGTTCTCTTCCGCTTCTTTCTTCTTGTGGTTTGCATTGCGTCCGAACTTCTTTTCCCATATGCTAAAGAAAAGAGAACCTTATCAGAATACAGAAGTAGTCAAAGAACAGGTCAGATGAGAGCAAAGACTCACGCTCTTCGAGCTCTCTGCCCCCGACGGTTTTTCTTTAGGCCTATATCACTTCCCTCTTCCTCACTGAAGTCTGAGTCCGCCGATCCGCCGCGAATGAATCCCACGGACAAGGAAGGCAAGAACGTAGATTCCCTAGACGCGATAGGTTTTTTGGAAGGTTCAGCCTTCCTTGTAGTTTCCTCGTCACTATCGTCTCCATTTAGAGAGCCGGATTCCCAGGCAAGACCCTCATGCTCTTCGCGAACTGAACCGGATTCCCACTCGCCTGTATCGGAAACCTCTGCAGGTGACAAACTTCCATCCTCCCCTTCCCGCACATCATCCTCCGCTGGAATGCCCTTCAATTTACGTGCGGTGTTTGTCTGTATTTCCTGCGCCTTCGAGCTCTTGAGGAGTTTTCTCGGTGGGGGAACAACCTCTTCTGCTTCTTCCTCTTCTGTACCCGCTTCTTCATCGGGAAATGAGGTCTCAACGGAGGACACCGGATGCAGCACTCTCCTGAGATTCTCGATAACAACTGAAATCTGTGCCGAAAGTATTTTTGAGCTGAGCAGACGGTTTTGAATTTTGGCAACTCGAGATTTAGGTTCAATGAGGGATAATGTGGTAGGCAGTTCTCGAAGGATAGCATTCTGCACATGTTCATTAGTGAATAGTGTTCTGTCTTTCTTTATTTTGCTCTTGATGGCGGTTTCTGCTATTGCTTCAACGTTCAGATTCTAAGTATGTCCTTCAATTGTGTAGTAAACAAATTACTTTGGAATGACACACCTTGAGATCTTCCAACTGATGCTCACATTCATTTAATTGGTCAGCGTCGCCCTCTGTGGATCTGTTCGAGAAAAACCTTCAATTTCTATTGAGCTATACAGTGTTGGGAACGTAAGGCAGACCGAATGGTTTTTAGTTTTCTAACCAGTTTCTGGGTCTCGAAATTCTTTGCTTTCTTTGCAGCTTTCTTCACCTCTTTGAGATCATGATGCTGATCTATGTTAAATATGGTCCCAATTGTATTGGTCAGGACGCGCACCAGCTTTCCAGCAATCTTAGTTCCAACGTCGTTCTAAGCAAGTACTAAAAGAATGAGCCATCGAGGTAACGACTTGATGGGTGAACAAGAAAACCAACCTCTTGGGTAGTTTCTGACCATTTCCGCTTCATGCCACGAGGATTCCCAACCATGACGCTGTGGTGCCCAACAGGAAATAGTAAGACTTGTTTTGCGAATGGTAGTTAAAACTCAAAGATGAAGAGAAGAAATATTGCACTGCCACATCATAATGATCGACGGGACGAGGTTGCTCAGGGTTGTTCTTACCTTTGACTAGTCAACAGTCTTCACAGACCATTGTGCATTCCCAGCAATGAGTGGAGAGGCAATCGAAGAAGAAGTCACTGAAAGCAGAATCTATGCAAACTTTGAAAAACATGATGTCTTTGTCTCTGCGCAAAACACTTTACTCTCACTAGATCTCTATACCCCAGCACCTACAGAAGAACAAGCAGTAGAAAACCGGCGGGCGACAAGACTTGGACATATTGTTGGCTTTTTATCTGAGATAGCATTCGTATTCCAACTTACGTACTCAACAGCTAGATGAGTATCAAGAGCAAGCATATCTTCTCGACCCATATCTTGAAGACTTGGTTGTCCCCGTAATCGAGCGCTTGAAGCAATTAGCCAAGGATAGTGCGAACAAATCTAATGACAAAAAGCCGGATCCATTCCGTGTTAGCAACCTGGCTACCCTCTTGTATAGCTATGTCAAGCTCCGCGGATACAAGACCATCAGTTTGTTGTAACCCCCTTCAAATCTCGAGGTACATCCTGACGCGTATATCAGCCAGATTTTTCCCTCACGAAATATCTGATCTTTCTATTGCACTTGACTTCATTGCAAATCCTGCAAGCATCGCAGCGGATAGTCGACAATGGGCACTCCGTTATGTCGTGTTACTCTGGCTGGGCCTCATTTGCATGATCCCTTTCGACCTGGTCCAATTCGACGAACATGAGGGGATGAACCAGACAGCACTTTCCATTGAGAAGGTTGCATTGGAAAACATTGGGAAGGCCGGTCTGGAACGAGACGGTGCTGCATTGCTACTTTCAAGATTGTATATGAGGTGAGAACTCTAAGGTCTGACTTCTGAACACACTCTGAGGTGCACAGAAAGGATACAGTAGATTTGTTTACATTATTCTTGGACCGATGTATGGGGGCCCTGTCAGATCCTATAACCGTCAGTACTCACAGAAGGTTGCCATTATCGTTTCTCATCTAACATATGTAGGTCCTGGGGCACTTGCAAGTTTTGTCAGAAGTGGCGAAATCAGGGACCTCGAAACAGATTCAAGAAAGCGTTCCGCGATTCCTGTCTATAGCTGAGCATATCGACGACACTGCCTTTGCAAGCAACACGTTAATTAGGAAGTACAAGACAAAGCTATTTGCTCGGGCCGCTCTTCGTGTTCTACCTGGGCGGAAGTCTTTGAGTAGGAGGAAAGGTATGCTGGTAACAGTTTCTCCTACCTCCAACGGCATTCAAAATATCTTAAGGCCGCACGTTGGACGGGACTATTACTGATTATAACGCGCTATATGAGCCTGAGGCCGACGTGCCAGAGGAAGTGGAAACGATTCTGGAACACCTCTTTGAAAAACTTCAAGATAAGGTAAGCATATACATTGTACACCTTCATCGCGAGAATACTCAAAGGGTCTAGGACACTGTTGTTCGATGGTCTGCCGCGAAAGGGGTTGCTCGCATAGCAGAACGTTTACCGTCTGACTTTGCCGACCAAGTACTAGAGACATTAGTCGGTCTCTTTGAGATCCATTTTGTGACTGCTTCCAGCCTGTATGATCTACCGGCGATTGCAGAGAACACATGGCATGGCGCGTGTCTTGCATGCGCTGAGATGGCTCGTAGAGGGTTAGTGTCCTCTGAACGACTCCAGGAGCTTATCGATTGGTTATCCAAGGTGAGGCGCATCTCTAGTCAAATATTTCGTAACGACAACACTCATTACGGCTAACCTAGGCACTGTATTTCGATCTTCGAAAAGGTTCACATTCGATCGGGTCTAGTGTGAGGGATGCCACAGCCTACGTGCTATGGGCTCTCGCTCGTACGCAGAGTGCCTCAGACCTTGCACCCCATGCAAGTAATCTCGCCAATCGATTAGTGACTGTATCCTTGTATGATCGAGAAATTCATATTCGACGTGCTGCGAGTGCTGCATTCCAAGAGTACGTTGGTAGGACGGTGCGTTTATCTCTTTAAATGCAGGATGAGACATTTGACTAATGGGACACAGAGCTTATTCCCTCATGGCATCGACGTCCTACGTAGTACAGACTTTTACGCGATTAGCATCCGGCGCAATGCTTTTTTAGTCGCTGCGCCCCAAGTCGCCGAGTGTGTTCTTTGCGATTGTGCCTGGTGCCATGTCTGACAAGTTACTTCTAGATATTCGGAGTACCGGACCTATTTGTTCGATCATTTGTTAAGCGTCACTTTGAGGCATTGGGACCTCTCCATGCGGCAACTGGGGGCGCAGTCTCTACGCCTGGTTTGCAGACTAGACCTGCTTCATCTGGGTCCTAATGCCATCCAACGAGCCGTAGGTAATATTCTCATTCTCACCGAACATGCAGATGAAGCAAAGGTAATTTTAGGCGAAACTACTGCAAGCCGTAGATACAACCGACATCCACGGAGGTATCCTGGCGTTGACGGAGATTTCTAACGCGTATCGTGAGGCTGGCGAAGATATCGAGGCCAACATGTGCCATGTACGAAAAAAACGCCGTCCCTCTGTCGTATTCTACCTTCTCACGGACAGTACTCCATAGATCTTCAAGCAACTAGCCATAGTGCCTTACAGTGTACTTACGGGACCTCGAAATGACCTAGTCTCTGCGGCAGCCTGTGGTCTGATTGCCTCCACGATAACTCTAACAGAGATCGATCTTGGAAAGGATGCTTCAGTGCCTGACTGGAGAAAAATAGTAGACCATGGATTGAAGCATAGGAATGTAACTGTCCAAGAGGCGGCTAGCAGTGCACTATCCGCAGTCAGCAGGCTCGTTGATTGCTCTGCTATTGTTACACGATTAATCAGGGAGTTGAGGGGCGGATCTTCAATGGCACAACAGAGTTTAGGGAGGGTTTTGGGTTGCATCGACTATGATCGGTATCCTGAGTGCCTACAAGAGAGCCTGGATACCTTGGTAGAGTGTGTGAGACCATCAGTGAGTTCACTGTCCATATTCTATCCAAAAATGGTAATGTGAACATGATGGAAGAACGTCGCTCTCAAGAGCGTCGAGGCTCGTCGGAATTGTGTCTTGGCCATGCCACAAATCCTAACAAATGTTATGGATCACCTGTCAGAAAGTATGTCTTCCCTTACTGTATACTGGTCCATTTAATATCTACGTGGGTGATAGGGATGTCTCCAGCGAACGTCCAATCCCTATACGATACTATGTTAGTTAGCCTAGAAGACTATACGATCGACGAACGCGGAGACGTTGGCTCGTGGATCAGAGTCGCGTGTATCAAAGGCCTGACTTCTTTTTCTGAACTCTTGATCAAGAAGGAACTTCCGAACCTTGAACTATATCTACCACGAGACAAGTTCCAGAGCGCCGTGGGGGGATATTGAGACAGGGTGTCGAACGACTGGATAATGTCAGGCAAGAAGCTGGAGAATCTTTTACACGCTTGCTACACATCGGCATCCCTGGATGGTCTCCATATTCTGCAGGATATTTCAAAGGTCTCTTAGACAGGTAACGAATATTTTAACCACTGTATATCTTACCTCACCGCAGTCCTTCAGTGATGGCGAAATCAGTTGGAACGACGGAAATTGGCTGTTTCCGAAAGCTGTTCGTTTCCTAGAGATCAAAGAATATCGAAGGGACGTCCTCCGCGGGCTTGTTGTTAGCTTAGGGAGTAAGACGGACAGTATCGTAAGTTCGACCGTGGCATTTTACAGACAATACACGCATTTACGACGATGTGCAGCAAAGGCCATTGGCCAGCAGCCTCGTTTCATATATTCAAGCACTCCCTCTGAAAAGCACAGAGAGCTTTGACCTTCTGACTTATATTCAAGATCTTATCCATCATGCAAAGTCTAACATCACTACAAATACAGTCGTGATACCTGTGCTGCAGACGTTTAATGTGTTGCTAGAGGCAGATGCATTGCGGAAACTTGAAGAGGATGAAAAAGGGGTTGAATAGTATGTCTTCGTCTATTCACAGAGGTTGGATGCGAGTGACAAAAAACCCATAGTCTTCAAGCGTTGCACTCTATGGCATCGCGATCAATTAGTCGCCTCAGGAGTGTTCAAAGGATCCACGAGTCAATGAAGACGTTGGCGTTTCTTGATTTCCACCAGCAGCTTTTTACTAAGTGAATTTTTAGAATCATTAACCTGCTGTCCTTCAAATCGTTATACAAAGATTGCGTGTCCAGTCTTGACAGTTTCCTAGTCCACAGCTTTCCAACAGTAGGCTTTTTGAATATGGGAGGGATGTGAAACAACACTCATACCACCTTCTCATAGATCCGGTCTGAGTCTGCGGAGGTACTATATATCACTCTACAAAGTATCTCGTTGGATTGCGAAACAGATGCGGTAGAAGATCTGCTACTGGAGACGGAATGGTCAGTCTGATCATTAATTTTTAGGACTGTTACTAAAGTCTGCATTACAGGTCATCTTCAGACATAGAAGTGGCTAGGAATGCTTATATACAGGTGAAAGAGTTGTTGTTGACAGAGTAATAAATGTATCTTAGAAACTTAGCATATAAATGTGCACTTTTGGAAGAATTAAAAAAACGCCACAAGTGACGTCGGGATCTCGGATGCGGTCCCGACGCTTTAGCGTGGGTAACTCCTGCCATTTCCATCAGCTCCTCTTGCACTGGATTGGGTTGTTGCTGCCGACCACCACATCCTGATCTCCTTTTCTCCCACTGAGTTCCCCTTCACGATGGCTAACGACCCGCGTATGAGCGACAAGGAGTTGGCCGCGATTAACGCTGCTGCTGTCACGAGAGAATTCCGTGTACAACCTCATCTCGGTGCGTCATCCAGAATGAAGCTTTCTTGGAAGGTGCTAATGGATAGCCTAATTCATCATTAAAACATTAGATTATCGCACTGTTTCTGCTATTAACGGGTATGCATTCAAACTATGTCACTTTTCTTAGGTATATGTTATTGATTCAACATCAACAGTCCATTAGTAGTCCTTGACAATGTCAAGGTTTGTCTTTCTGTCACATTCTCGCTCAGCTTAAGCTCAATACCAACGATCTGGGATAGTTTCCATCCTACAATGAGATCGTTCAACTTACTCTCCCTGATGGAACCAAACGCGGTGGCCAGGTCCTTGAAGTGCAGGGAAAGAAAGCCATCGTCCAGGTCTTTGAAGGCACATCGGGTGTTGACGTCAAAGCTACCCATGTCGAATTCACTGGAAGTAGCATGAAACTCCCCGTCGCAGAAGACATGTTGGGTCGTATATTCAACGGTTCTGGAAAACCAATTGATAACGGGCCCAAGGTGTTTGCTGAAGATTATTTGGATATCAACGGTACGCCTGCCACACGCTATTCGTGGAATTGAGATGTAATAGCATGCAGGTTCCCCTATCAATCCTTATTCTCGTATATACCCTGAGGAGATGATCCAAACGGGTATCTCCACTATCGACACGATGAATTCTATCGCTCGTGGCCAAAAGATCCCCATCTTCTCTGCCGCTGGTCTTCCCCACAATGAGGTACCTTTGCTCGGCATCCACTCCATAACGTTGCCAGAGGCCCTTACTTCTTTCCCCGTTACTTCACTAGATCGCCGCTCAAATTGTGCGTCAAGCTGGCCTTGTGAAGCGCCCGACAAAGGATGTCCACGATGGGCACGAGGACAACTTCTCTGTCGTTTTCGCTGCCATGGGTGTCAACATGGAGACTGCTCGATTCTTTAAAGAGGATTTCGAATCCAATGGGTCCTTGGATCGTGTCACATTATTCTTGAACTTGGCCAACGACCCCACGATTGAGCGTATCATTACTCCCCGTTTGGCTCTTACCACAGCCGAATATTACGCGTACCAGCTGGAGAAGCATGTATTGGTTATTCTGACAGACATGAGCTCGTATGCAGATGCATTGCGTGAGGTGAGAGGATGCACAAGGACCCCAGATGTTGATTTACTAACGGCATGCATTTTTCATAGGTTTCCGCTGCTCGCGAGGAAGTACCTGGACGTCGTGGTTATCCCGGTTACATGTACACGGATTTGTCGACAATCTACGAGCGTGCAGGACGTGTACAGGGACGTAACGGATCCATTACGCAGATTCCCATCCTCACCATGCCTAACGATGGTATGTCGCGCTTTGAATCCGTCCTGAATCCTCGTTTGATCATAGTTATCTTAAGATATTACCCACCCGATTCCCGATTTGACTGGGTACATTACGGAGGGACAGATCTTCGTTGACCGTCAGCTTCATAACAGACAAATCTATCCGCCTATCAATGTTCTACCTTCTCTATCTCGGTTGATGAAGAGTGCTATCGGAGAGAAGCTGACAAGAAAGGATCACGGTGATGTTTCTAACCAACTGGTGAGTCCTGGTTTCAGTATTCCACCTTCAGAGCTAAACACAATCGTTTAGTACGCAAAATATGCCATTGGTCGAGATGCAGCCGCCATGAAAGCTGTCGTTGGTGAAGAAGCGCTCTCCTCTGAAGATAAGCTCGCCCTCGAATTCCTCGACAAATTCGAGAAGAATTTCGTCGGCCAAGGCGCGTACGAGTCGCGTACTATTTTCGATTCCCTCGACCTCGCATGGAGTTTGTTGAGGATCTTCCCCAAAGAGCAGCTCAATCGTATCAACCCGAAGATCATCGCCGAGTTTTATGGCAGGAAACCGACGAAGAAGGCCGCAAAAGAGGAGGAGAAGGAGGAGGAGAAGGAGGAGAAGCTTATTGATGCATAGGAGTTGAATAGTTGTACGAGCAAATTAAACTGGGATGCCAATGCCACCACCGCAATGTTCCGACAACGGGATACAACACCCTTTGAGTGTTCGATTTTGGGGAGTAGCGAACTCAATGATGGCATTTAGCCCCGTTAGTTGCGTGTATTCCATCTTGCTACCCGCCTTTGTAATGGTACTTATGTATATAGCACCTCTTTCAATTGTCTGCATTCCATTTGAACATTGATTGCACAACCCGCTATATTGTACTAGTTGAATAATGGAGAGGATTGAATGGCATGCCACAAGGGCAGATTACCAATTTTTTGAATGATACCATGACGTGCCCAGAGAGCGGGTGTCCATTCTCAGAGCCACTCAGTGTGATCAGTGCATTACAGTCTGGATCTCTTCAATCTTCTGTTGATGACATTTATGTCGATGATGCATCTAATAAGCAGGTGCACATGCAATACGATGCGTTATGTTCTATCGTGGTAGGACATGTTACGAACGCAACCAGCATACTGTTGTTAGCGTTAACGAAGTGATGAGGATAATGGTGCACGTCAAACTCGGGATACGGGAAGGTGAGTATTTCTCGGCCTTCTGTCAGAGAGAAAAGCACACAGCAGACGGTGAAACTCTGGATGTAGCAAACCTTAAACTTCTCCTTTTTCAGCGTCAATAAAACCATGGAAATCTATTCAGCCTGCACAGTCTCACGAATTGGCCATATGTATGTCTTGGGTGTACATGTCACTGTGAGTCTCTTCACTATCATGATCACCAACAAACTGTCAGATTCTTCCTACAGCGTCGCCAAAGAAGACTGGTACGATGCCACCTGCATCATATCCTGCCTTCCCTTTGCTGTTCTAAGTGCTCTTCGTCAGGTATGTATCAGCGGCTCCACATCCTGTCCAGCTAAATTCATGGCTGTGAGATATGGGCCCTGTTCGGCATACCCAGTGCAATAGGATGCCCGGGTAGTAATGAATAGAAAGCGGATCTTTACAAAGACCATTCCTCTGAGGGATATACAACTAAAAGGCTCCAAAACTGCACGCAAACGCGTTTTCCATCTTATCTGGGAGTGAGAACGGTGGCGGTAAACTCGGCCCGTGAGATCCGCTCTCAGCCACCATCTCCATTTTCCGCCACACGAGACCCCATCCCCTCTCCCAAGGTCTGGGGCTTGTCTGAGACTCTGCATTTTTGGTGGCATAAATTCCTTACACAATTCTGCGTCTGGAGAGATGGGTCTCGGTTTTGAATTCGGCTGAGACCCGGTCATCTAAGCGAGAGGGAAAACCACTCACTGGTGGGAGAGAGGGATTTACCTGAACAAGGTTAGCGTTTAAGTCATTTTCCCCTGCACACATTCTTTTCTTCTTGTCTCCTTATTCTCGAAGGGAAATCCCTCAGCAAAGGAGCTGCGCAGAAAAAGGGTGTGGGTGAGTATGAATGACGAGACTACCTGATGGGGTGGATTCCCCGTTCGAACTCCTTTGCCTTGTTGTACAGAGGGGGGAGAACATTCTGGAATACCACCCAAAAGGTTGTATTTAGTAGGGAGAACAGAAGACATGATACACGTGTTTGTGCTGGATGAGCAGAGGATGCTGGCGGTGGCGTGGGGATTTTGTTCGCCTCATGTCTGGAAGGAGAGCAAGAACTCCGAAGAAGACTAGCGAAGCGTGGTGGGGGAAGGTGTATCGAGTATCTCGCTCTGGGCGGATATAGAGCTCAGGTTCCGTTGGCGACGGGAGTACTGCGAGTAGGAGTTCATGGCAGTTAGGGTCTGTAGATTCTGATCAAAGACTCGAAGAGGGGGATTGGAAAGACGATCGACTCGGGGTTTCAGTCAGGACAAATGGAAAATGGCATTTCAAGGCTAGCGTCAAAATTGTACAATGTAAATACCGGATGAGGGGAGGATAGTGACTCGGAAGATGTACGATGGAATGAAGGTAAGATGTGTTCGGAGTGTACAAAAGGAGAGAAGAGGGGTAGATGGCCTGATATGTGTGAAATTTCCGAGTGGGGATACGTGAGCGGTGGGATGGGGAGTTTGCAGAGACTTGTTGGGAACAAAGGGAGACACAGATGCGGTAGGTTAAGAGAGGATAGAACAATGGAGCATAGGCAGCTTAGCTAGCCTCGTGTTTGTGAGTCCAGGGCCAATCGTCTGAGCGGAAACGTGGTCGGATCAGAGTTGGCCATGTGTTTAGAATATAATAAGAGTTAGTGAAATGAGTTCGAGTATATATATCAGGCCTTTAGCCGGCCACTTGGCCCAACCTTGCCCTTAGCTTCGGATGGACTCTGACCACCATGCCCTGCCCAACAAACGCAAAGCTGGCGACGACGAGGAAAACGACGAGCTTGAACTCCCTATTTCAGCAGATAATAAGTCGGCAGCCATGGGTAGACAGCAGCAGCTGCAGCTAGATCCCGCTCAGCCGCGTGTGTATAGCAACAAACGGCCGAGAGTTACCCACCGACCCCCACCACCAGGCCAGCGTTTCAGTGGTAATGACCGTGAAGATTTAGGCACAGTTCTAACTAAAACGAATGCAGGGCCTTCGTCGGGCTCACTGAGCAGGCGACCTGCCCCTAGACTGGATCCCAACTCACCGCACATCCCGTCACTGGCCCCGATAGTGAATAGGAACACTCTAAAGGAGTTGGATATCCCATATATTCTCAAAAACCCACAGCTCAGACATGACTTTCTCTTTGACTCTACCCTGCAGTTCAAACCCACCGCCTCCAGGCGCAAACGCGTGCTTTCAGACACTTACTGGAGGGCTATCTCTGTTGAAATAGCAACTGGCTGCACTTGTGTTTCCTTTGACAGTCAAGGCAAGCCAGTGATCACCGTCTGCATGTGTGAGCGCATTCCAACGGTCGAGAAACCGACGTCTATCGTTCTCCTCAATCCCCCGGGAACAGTCACCTATCGCATGCCCTCTCATATCCCAGCTCTGCTCGAGGAATTTCTCCACGTCCTCCTCATCGTTATCCAGCCACTCTCCTCTATTTCAGCCCTCTATCTGAACCCTGACATATTCAAGGAGCAGATCAAAGACCATGCTCACCACGCACACTATATCCAGTCCATCTTCGACCCCCAGCTTATCGAGCAAGAGCTTCGCAAGCGTATCTTTGACCCAACCGGCCTCTTCAAAATCATCGGTGCCACGCTCAGGGCTCACTGCGCACCCATGCGCGACCGGCTCGTCGATCAGATCATCAAGCTGGCCTGCGAAGAACCCAGGGACGTAGTCACGGCGCTTCGTCAATGTATGGACCTCCTCGAATTAATGAAACTCGTGCGTGCGCCGATATCTAAACGAACGTCTACTAAACTTTAACTACCAGGACATTGCAAACCACCAACTGCAAGCCCTCCGTCCTCACCTCATCCGATCTTCTGCGACTTATGAGCAGCGCATCTTCCAAAAGATGATAGCAAAGCAAAACCGACCGTGCACGTGGATTCCGTGGCTAAAACAATCCCTCACGCTCCTGCCCCCAGATTGCCAATCTCACACCTACAATCGCAAAATATTCCTCGCAGCGCTCCGCGGCCTCGTTGAGCTCATCTTCCACCCACCCGTCTTGCGGTCCGCATTCCCCGAGACCCTCCATCTTGACTCCCAACGGCTCATCTCGCTCTCTATAGAGGCAAACGAGATCTGCGGCGTGTATATGTTCCTTTTGCTCTTCCGCCAGCTCATCCTGCCCTTACAACCGTCCTCGCAAGAGCTCGCGAAAATGAAGCAGGAAATCAATGACATCAAAGTCGGATCCTTGAACCCTGTCACCCGTGTGCAAGATATCACCCTCCAAATTTGCCTGCGGGCATCCCAGATGTCGAACCGCAATCCCTCCCAGCCTTCGCCCGACAGAAGCAAGCTCGCACTCGGGGTATCGTGGACAGAATCCCACATCCTGACCGTTTCCTCCGTAACGAACATGATGCGCGACCGGCTCAAGAGCGAGGTCTTTTGTCTCCTCGTCCACGCCTGCTCTGCACGTATGGGTAACAGCAGCGTCGCGATGGCGGGGCCTCCGGGGGCGGAGGTCGGTATGGTCGGCGACGAGGTGAAGGCGCTAGTCGATCGGCTCAGTCGCGTCGCCGCCGTGCATATGGGGGTTTACTTGGGGATGTATGAGAAGCAGGATCTCGACGAGGCTCCGACTCTGCCTGCTGCCTAATGAAACAAAATAAAAGCAACGAATTTCCTAGCCATGCCATTTGTTTTCCACCGACATCACCATGCGTTACCCCGTCATCAAATACCCCATTTCCTTTCCCTCCGGGTTTTCTCCTCTCTTTTACTCGCTAATTAGCCGTTCCCATCCTGGCTTTCCTTTTCTCTTTCATGGACCTCATTCCCTCTCTGTCATTTTCTTTCTCGCTCTCACCACGCATTATTTATATGCATAAGTACTTACCTTTTCTCAGTTTCACATTTTAGGGGGAGGAATACAACGAATGAAGAAGCGAAAGAATGAAGAAGAATTGAATGATTGAATGAAGTACCTTACTCTGTCTGCCACTTTACTACTACACTTGCCTACGGTTTAGTTAGGAATTATAGATGTTTCCGTTTCACTTGCGGCTGTATTCAATTCGTAAGTCATTCTCCTCTTTTGGTCAATTTGGATGGGGCATCCCAAACTCGAAGCGTGCCACAGGAGTTCTCGTTTGGGTGATTCAGAATACGTTTAGTCACAGTGCCGATTCGACTTTGCTTGGTAGGGCCGTTCACTTCCTCCACGATCGCCGTTCCCTGGTACCACTGTCCTGACTTGCCAGTGCCTCTCCAATTTTGACTCGTGTCCTTCGTGAACTCATTGATTACAAGGAGTTCATAACAAAACCCAGACACCGACCAGGAGTAGTAGTACGTATACTCTGTTCCGTCTAATACCACCGTTTACACAGGATCCAGTAGCGCTCGTTATCGGATGCAAGCCTTTTCATGTGGGTACATGTTTGTCTGCCTTTCTTACGGCCGTCCCTTAGTAGTGTGCTCTTGCTTTGTCTCGTCTCTTCGCGAGCATAAGAATTCGAAGGGTAGGTGGGCACATGATGGTCCCTTGAGGCAGGAAACCCAGAAGGAAATYTGAAAGACCTGAGAGTATCGGAGGAGATATTGGCATGAGGCACACACGATCAATCTCACAGTGGCTAGGTCTTGCATCTGGTATCAGTGCTAGGGTGAGAATCAAGATGTCCAGCTTATTGATATCAACCCATTTCGAGAGACTTCGTAAAACTACTTGTTATGAAAGCTCTCCAGGGGGGTCCTCTTGAGAAGCACCAAAAGGATGAGCAATTCGATTTAATTTTAAGTCGCTCGTTTTTCATTATCCAAGCGAAGATAAAAACCTTATCGTTGTTCTCCCGCACCCAGCATGGCATTGGAAGAAAGCTGGAAAAGGCGTTCATTACCCGATATGGTGGATCTAGGATTGCTTATCGGACCATTAGTAATCCGAGTCTTGAGTCTCTGCACCGTGTGCGTTCACAACGTTCGTTGTTCATTGATCTCGCCAGTTGAGTGGGGTTCACTATGTCGATACTAACAAGCAGCAAGAAAGATGTGTACCAATGCATTGATAAATCGGCATTCGACTCCCATCCGAGTCTGAAGCTGTCACCACGCAAACCATTTTTTGTTTCGACATCAATCAATCAAAAACCACTCACTCATATCACACTGCTCCAGAGCCAACACAAATTATCTCGAACACCAGCACACATTCTATTATTTATCAATATGTGTTCCTTTCATTTCTTCCTACCTTGAACGGCGTAAAGCGCGTCGACGTCTTGGTTGGCCATACCACCTTTACAGGACTATCTCAGAGAGGAAAGTCTACTGGACCGGGGTCTAGCAGCTCGTCGATTGGGCCTTCAGGCGGGAGCCATACTTCAACCTCGTACGGGAAGTGCAATACAAAAGTTAGCACTATTGGATCTGGATCACTCTTCGCTGGGCGCTTGCAAGGAGGCGGCACGAGAGCTGGCATCTATGGCACAGGGCAAGTCTTTTGACGATTTTTTGTTTGTACTTATAATGACATTAGTATGTGATTGACATTCATCCGTCCAGGGGGCGCTCAAATGTTTGCCATGTTCGCGTCCAATTCTACCGATGACCTGTTCTATGACATTTCCGACAACTGAACTGTCTCCGAACTCATGGAGGACATCCGACACAACTGCACTACTCTGAACTGGAATAAGACTTCTCTTTTGCCTTCGTCTTTTAAGGTCTCGAACCTGCGACCGGAATCGACGGTACAATACTATCGTGCAAGCAGTGTCGCATTGTCTTTAGAGGGGTACAACAATACTGCCGCTTTTTCAAATGATACCAATCTAGCACAGACAGCCCTCCCAAGCGATGTTGACAGTGGGCTCCTGAGTTGTTTGAATACTACGATTGGGGAGGCGGTGCCCCTTGTGGATGGAGCTTCTGGAATATACTTTACAACCTCTCTCAGCAATGGCGGGGCAGTCTTCTTGTTTTTCCTCGTCTGGTGCATCTCGAATTTCTAGGCTGTTATCTTTCACAGCGTTGAATCAGGTGATATACGATTTTGTGTTCGATATGCTATACTGTAAAACATTGAACACATTCATTTTTACAGCACTCTTTCATACTCCGAATGGTAATTTCACATGTTTTCAGTATGTGTCCTAGCTCCTGGCTAAAGCAAGCTCGAAACGCCACAATAAAATCTAGAGTAAGTTGAGTTTCGGTAAGTATGTTCAGCGAAAGGTATGGTATGTATGTAAAATGGATGTAAGGGTAAGTCCGCGTATACGGATGAAACATTTCAGAGGCGCTGCTGAACCTGGAAGCGTGAAATGGTGCCCTCACACTGCCATCACATGGGTAATTTATACTTCAAGCACAGAGACGCGAAGTTCTTTGGAACCCCTCCACACTTCAATTTCTTCCACACGTCTCTATTGGTGTGCTACCCAACTTGATATGTTTATACCGTTTATCTCCAAGAAATACGCAGAAATCAACCTACGCAACGGTGAAGACCCATACTCCCATCTTGCTAGGAGAAAGGGAGGAGGAGGAGGAGGAGGAAGAGGCGGTGGAGGCAGAGGAGGGAGGGGAGGTAGTGGTAGTAGTGGGTCGAGCAGCGGCGGTGGATCAAGCAGTGGAGGAAGTCGCCCAGGATCGGGATCCTCTTCTGGCTCCTCATCCTCGTCATCTGGAAGATCGTCCTCAGTGAGCTCTTCTACTGGCAGAAACACCGCGAGGCCCTATAGCAATGGAGGCGGCGGCGTAAGAACAATATCTACAGGCGCTTTTGCCGGACGTTCTGAGGGCGGAGGAACCAGACAACAAGTGTATGGGACAAGGTATGACAGTGTTATCCGCGTTAGGGGGTCTACCGTTTACCTTGGGATGTACAGATTTTATGGTAGTGGGTATCCTGGAACTCCTGGCTCTCAGCGAGGGACGTATGGGCTCAATTTCCCATTCTACTATTGGCCGATTGCTTGGGGTGGCGCCGGATTCGGAGCCGGGGCATATCTTCATAATCACGAAGTATGTATCACATCTGTGCCAATCACTATTTCGTGTTTCTTATTGTTTGCCAGTATGGGACTCCCGACAACTCCACCCGTCCCGGAGGGGTTGAAGTGATCGCTACATTCGCATCTAGTTCAAATAACGACACATTCTACATCATCTCCGACGCCTCTACAGTTTCTGATCTCATTGAGGACATCAGACATAACTGCACCACGTTGAATTTTGAGAAGACTTCTCTTTCACCCTCACCGTTCAACGGCTCGCAAGCTCAACCCGAGTCCACAGTGCAGTATTATCGCGCCAGCAGTGTGGCGTTGGTTCTAGAAGGGTATAACAATACCGCTACGTTGTCGAATAATACGGGTCTGGAGCCAACACCACTCCCAAATGGTGTTGACACTCTACTTTTGGAGTGTTTGAATTCAACCGTTGGTGCAGCCGTGCCACTGGTGGAGGGCGACAATGGCAGTTCAGACACAGTGTTTTCGGGGGCAGGTACAGGGCCCGCAGCCCCACAATTGAACATCTTGATAGTGGTTTGGTTCATTGCCTACTTTTCACGACCTTAGTAGAAGTCATCCTGCCTGTCTTTAATGTCTGAGTGGCGGTTAACTTGGCGATTAACTATTTCTACGACTTTTACTCCGAAGCCATGTATTGTAGATTGACAGATAATTACGAATACGATTATAGTACTTTTTCTTGTATCATGTCTATCTTAGGTGAAAATGGAATCACTTCTGCAAGGGAGAGCTACTGGACTTGACAAAAGGATAAAGTCTGATGAGGTTACGAATTCTAGAGACGGTGGGTATTGGGGGGTATCTTCAGGGACAGGAGTCCTAGATCACACCTGTGAGTATCCTTAACGCCTATGTCACCAGAGAAACTCACCACAGAGTGACTTCGAACGATGCATCTTGTATACTAGTAGCGTGTCTTTGAGGTAACAATTGACGTCTCAGCATGCGTTCTCTAAGCCTTAACCAGTCCAGGCGCGGGTTACTCCCAACATGACTATGCGTCAACACAGAACCGATACCTCGTGAGGTCATCAAACAATCTAGCATCCTGAATAAAACAATCTCGGTTTCGGTCAAGGTACCAGTCTGTCTAGATTTGACCATTTCTCTTGCAATGAGTGCTGCTTTTTCCAGGGTTTAATTTCCTTCTTCGAACCGCATACGCCGCACGAGATTGTGAATCAGTTGCTTGGTTGCACCTTCGAACGGGACGGGGGAGCCATTGACTTGAACCAAATATCGAAGACTTGTTTCAATAAAGGAGCTGCTTTGGAGCCGTCGTGATGCTCTGGGCCGAGATGTGCTGAGGAGATTTATCTCTCTCCGATTTGGGATATACACCACCAGCCAGTTCGACTGGGCCATTGTAATTTGAATCTGACTAACTTGGTCTAGTTGGAAAATGAGACGACTATCAACGAACCTTGCGGGAAATCCACTTCTTCGAATCCGTTTGACCGTCAACCCTCACCACATACGAAGCCATTTCCCTCCATTTCCTCGCTCTCCATTTATCCCAGGTATTCGTTCTCCTTAAAGAGAACCAAATCGCATGTGAAGTGGGATAAGGCACACATCAGCAGAGTCTTGTGAAAGATTGACGTTACTAGGCCTAGGAGCAGAGGCTATACTTTCTGCAGTAGCAGGAGAGCCCAAGGATTAGAGAGCGTATAAAACAAAGGCATCAAGTTGCGCAGAAGGTCAGGAGCTCAATGTAAATTCCGTTCATAAAACAATGTATTATAACTATGCATTCGAGATTACCATTAGCAAGCGGCTGATCAAATCCATGCATAGCACACATTGGAATAAAGATATCCACGCAAAGGCCAATTACTATTACTGAAAGCTTGCCTTTTCGACTGTCCCATCCGGGTTTTCGATAAATTCGAGGGCCCATCTTAGTGAATANGGGGTATYTACGCATGAGGGCGATAACTGCAAGTGWGCCAGCCACGTCATAAATGGAAGACTGTCATGACTCACAAGATCTCACGTGATCGTAAAGAGCCTGCTCACTGCTCACTGCTCAGCCGCTACTTAAGTAGTGTAGCTCAACTCAGGTTCAACTAACACTAGAAGATTAACTGCGCACGGTGTGATCTCACTGGGAAACGAGACGCACGCCGGGGCGCCCATCATTTTGTCTGGTTTTGTCTTGATCTGAACAGGTGCACAAATAAGACAMTCTTCTCGAAGACTTTACAATCACTACTGATTGTTTTTTCTGGTGCGTAGAATGKAAATCTGACATTTGAAGGATGACCGACTCACGTTTGAATTTGAAGATTAAATAGCACCATACACAACGTGCAGGTTAGCATATTGTTAGCGATAAGGATGCTGATAGTACGCCAATCGCTAACAAAAATTTAATAGTACCTTTTTATAGGCGTAATTTCAGCGTATTGGAACTACGCTTTCTTGCACCTTGTGATCAAGACAAATATTGAGAAGTGACCTCATGCTAAATGACAAAACCACCGCTGCATTATGAAGCACGATTTCTGGAAATATACATACCGACACACTGTACTGACATTCCCATCCAGTGCTGGCAATGACGGCTCCGTGACTATGGTTTCCGCCCACAGGGGCCTCCCGTTGGTGAACTATGCCCAGAAGCATTTAATGCGCCACAAGGGAGAGGAACGTGTTGTACGCCACAAGGGTCGTGTGGGTACTTTTGCTACGTATCCGACAGAGAAGAGTCATAGAATTAAACTTCTCCTGTCATGGTATTCCCGGCCTCTCGAAAGGAATCATCTTTGGCGTTGGGAATGACGTGAATGAAAGACCTGGTCCGAGGGTATTATCACTCAATGGTGCAAGCCTTGAGCAAGTCCCGACATTCGGTGCAGAAGTGATACACCCTGAAAAGTNAGAAGAGCTCTCTATAAAGTGCCTACAGAAGACTCGGGCATCCCTGAAATCACTAGGAAGAGTGGGAGCACAGTTCTATGACAAAGTTTCGAAACTGTGTCAAAGTGGAAGTCCTTCAGCATATGTTGGACTGATCAAATTCAGACAGCTGGTCAGCGGACGGGGAGTAGAGTGGGCCAATTTCTTCCATCCCTTTCTTAGTTCGTGTTGATTCATCCTTGTCTTATTACTATTAGAATGGAGGGGACTTTGCAAGAGCATAACAAGCGTCGGTGTCCTCGGACTGGAACACACGAACGCGTAAGTCTCCCGAACCTACTTCGGGAACCGGGCCACNTTTTTTTTTGTTCCGCTTGCTCGGTTCGGTACCAATCCATATCGGGACTGACAGAAAGCATCCTAGGCAGGAAACTCGACTATGGTTAACGTTTCGATCGGTGTCCCTCTTTTCTTTCCTTACCACCACCACCGCGACCGCTGTTGAGGACTGCAATGGCGGGAAAGCTGCGTTCCCCCAAGCCAGCAGCACAACCTCAGCCAAAGACGTATAGTCTGACTATAAAGGTCAGTAAATCTCTAATCGTTTCATTGGAGTACATTACTGATGTCTCGCAAAGGCTTTAATTTCCCTTCCTGTTCGTTTATCGATTTTTCTTTCTTTTTTGGGCTAGGCTAACGCGCTAAAAGTTTCGACTTTGCAATCCACCGCCTGCAGTAGGAAAAGTCAGATCGTGCGGGGTTACACCCGTATTCAGCGTCAAGTTAGATGACGTGCTCGATCGGAAGCATTTACCACCTCTAGGTATATATCTTATTATCATATTTTATCTTTCAATACCCTGACTTCTGTTTCAGGGCTGAAAGACTTTGAAGTGTGCAATCTGTTATCTTTTCAGACATGATTTAACCAGTCAACCCAGGAATGGCTTCTTTACATCGAGCTCTCCCCAGAGACTCTTTACTTCATTCTATGGCTGCGAGAGTATACTGTTAAATATCGACAATGGGAAGCTCAAGGCACTACAAAACGCGTTTCATTTTCAGCGACCCTCGCTCCTCCGCCACAAGATGCGCAAAGGAAACGACGCGACACCTTACTCCGTTCCACGTTCAAGACAACACAGCTCACGATGTTCTATGCCCGAGCTAAGCAAACTTTTTTCACACCCAACGCTCAGTATGAGTTGTCGAGTCTTCCCTCTGACYTGTTGGCACCCTTCCACTCTCCATCGGATCCACATTCTCAATCATTTCCCCACCCATCCGAATTCGATCTCATTGCTGTCGAAACTCGSAAATTACTCTCCCAGTCTCTCGCTCGCTTCGTRTCTGCCCAATTCAACAATGTAGGCACCAACCGCGTCCTCTGCGGTATCATCGCAGGTTGTGTATGTCTTCTGTTTGGATTTCTACTCCCCGTAATCTACATCCTCGTCGTCACACCCGAAAACAGATGGCTACGAGTGACGTGCCTGCCAGGATTATGGCTAGCAGTGGCTTTGCTCGTGTCCAGTCTGAATGGGGTGTGTTTAGGTGTCTATATCTTTGGAGATCTCCGGCAATTGAGGAAGTTCGAGCTCGAACGGCCAGCCATATCCAAACCGCAGCCGTTAGACTTAGATTTCTTCGACACAGGGTCAAATGCAGGCACAACGAGCACAGTCAGCACAAAGCCCGAGTCGACATTTTCACCGCGTAGACCTCAGCGGCCGAGAATCATTATTCCCACAAACTTAAAACTCCCGCCACAGGCTCACTTAGCCGGCCAGCCTTCTTCAAGATTTTCGTTGCCTTCGTCGGCAGTGTGTGATACTGTTTCGTCAGATGAAGATGAAGAAGATTGTTCGGATTACGAACGGGAGGGGGATATGTCTGAATGTGCTTCCTCCTCCGGGGATTCGATGATCCACATCTCTGGAGCCTATTATGACGATGACCACGTCGAAGGTCCTGCCACATCCCCCCTTAGCTCCTTCAGACGCAATGGAACGTCTTCCGTCTTTAGCACCAGCGGAAGTGAGGAAGGTGGGGATACCGACGATGGTAAAGTATTTGTAGAGACAGCTGGATTCATCCACGCCTACGATTACGCTGTAGAGCCGGGAATGAGCACTCGTCCAGTCCTGCCAGAGGAGAGACAGAGGATCAGCGCATTCGATTTTGATGCTCTACCTCAACGCCCCGAATATCGCCAACGACAACAAGAGGAAGTGTGTCCACAACAGCTACCTCCTTCCCCATCATCTCTCCGACCACTCACAATCCAACACCCACATCTGTACGACGTAATCGAGCCTCAGCCAACTCCTGCAGAAAAAGGCTGGGGATTTGTCGARCTTATTAGGAGGGTGCAAAGAAGATGCGACATCAAACGTTGGATCGTTTTGAAACGAGAAAGAGGGCCTAAGGTGGCAAGAGAAAAGGATTCTTCCGCCTCTTATCCCACCTCTTATCCATCCAACATCACTTCATCATTTCCTTCCACTCCTACTTCCCAACCGACATCTCCGAACCCTACGCCTTCGCAGAGAATGAGATTCATCATGACGGTTCCAGCATTCAATGTTCCGTTGACGAGAATTCTGAGCCCTGTAGTTGTGAGAGGACAGTGGGAAATCGTTGTCCGCTCTTTCGTGGTAGGAATATTTGTGGTCTTGGCTACAGGGGCCATCCTCATCGCTGGTGTTCCGGTTAGAAAATAGTATTCTTTATCCTTGGTCTTTCTTTTGCTCTGTTGTATCCTTTCTCGTGTCTTCGCAAATTTTGCATTTCTTGTAGAATTAGCCGCACGCGCCTCTGACTGTCCTTACATTTTCCCGTAGTCTCTTCATTTGCTTCCAGAATACCTGCTGTTTTTATATCCTCAATTACATAGCTTTCTGTATTTCTCTGTACTTTGGCATCTTTGTTTCCCCATAACGAGTTGTAATGGCCCTGAGAGGGTGGTCCCACGTAGTAGTATTGCATTAGGGTTGTTCAGACCTGGTTTCGTGGGCCGATTTCGCTTGTTTTCGTTTCTGATTTCGCTTCGTTTTCGTTGCATCTAGTGCGGACCAAAACCTGTACCTGATTGGTAATGCCGAGCGGCCATCTTTCGGAAACTACAAAATCAGTCGGACATTCATTTCTCAGTCTGAGAGATCATGCCGATCATAGTTGAGTTGAAATCTGGCCTGCTGGCATTTCGGCAAGTCTTGAGGATTGGAGCAAATCAATTAACTCAATGATTTGATCAAATCCTACCTTTATCGAGCATACTTTCTGTGTCTCATCACAAACGAAATCGACAACGAAATCAGCTCGAAATCAAGCGAAATCGGCCCACGAAACCAGGTCTGAACAACCCTATTAGGGGAATTCAGAGTTGATTTCCTGAGCCGATTTCGCATGGATTTCGTGTTTGGCTTTCATTGCACAAGTTGAAATCAAGAAAGGCCTCTAAGACACGGATTTCCCAATTCTTACAGCAGGTTTTGATGGTGCCGTCGGAGCTTCAATCGGCATGTTTACTTAAGGTAATTATATACTACCATAATTAGCAAGTAATTAGTTAAATTACTATCCTTATTCAACAACACTCTGTATGGGCCGAAAAGGCACTCAATGTCACGAGTTGCCTCCCTCGTTCCACTAAGGCTACCACTGTCATGACCTGTTCTATTGTGACAGAGGTACTACTCAGTACTAGTACCCCATCCCTCTTTTCTCATGTTATGAACTGTTCCATTGTAGCAGAGGCACTGTACTATGCCTCATGTTCCACACGTGTTTCACACCTTCCTATTGTAGAAGTATATAACGATTTCTTCTCTCCTTTCTTATCAGTAAATATCAAGTAGATAATGAGTAGTATAAGTAGTTCCATTGAACCACCTAGGGACTCCATCTTTCGGTTGGACCTCTTGTCCCTAGGTGTGTATATAACTACCTGTATTTAGACAAAGTATTTACCAATACATTTTCTTGTCCCTAGAGCTTCCCGGTAGATCGTGCTTTGCCCTTGGTTGATAGATTGAAGGTTCCGGCTTTGCCTCTGCTCCACCCAAGATCCTAGTTGTGACACTCAACCATTAGACACTGAAAATACCGACCTCAGCTGTTAATGGATGTGGAGAAGAAGGCCTCAAAGTGCACAAGGAGGTCAGCCCAGGGGAAGGCGACTCAAATCCATCATTGGATGACCACTGGTCAGAATCCAAGTCAGAGGACTCCTGAAGAAGTTCTGCCTCTGCCTCAGCAATATATTGGACAAGGAATGCATGAGCAGCAGCATCAGCAGCTTCCTGTCACTCTATTTTATAAGGCATAATCGTAGTGTATTCACAAAATGATCTAATCTACTGTGTAATTCAAACTCCGCTCAACCGTAGTAGCGAAATCAGGGTTGAAATCCAAAATCAAATGGGGGTACTCAAAACTAAAGCAGATTTCCATACGGATTTCATGGAAATGACGACAAAAGCCAAATGTGAAATCTGCACRAAATCCGCTCGGGAAATCAACTCTGAATTCCCCTATTTAGGGTATTATCCCAATACTCTACCTGGCACTGCAGGAGAACAGTATGTTATATTGACATGATCAAAACACTTTTTTCTTCTTCTCATTTATATGTATCTTTTAAGCCCTCCATCAAGTCAAATAATGAAAATACAGCTGAGAACTATAGTCCCCATCCTTTCATTCTGTTACTCTTGCACTCTACCTAGCACTGTGAACAAACAGCTCAATGTATCAGTGCAAATGTTGGACCATTTCCTTTGTATTACTTGGGCACATCTTTCAAGCCTCTCACCAAGTCAAATCTTCAAGAAACAGTCAAGAATAACTGTCCCAATCATTTTGTCCTACTACCTACTGACTCAATATAGTATTACAGGATAACAACTCATCAAATTAAAACAAATGTTGGACTGTTCTGATATAGTGCCACTTTSGGGGGAGAATCTGGGGTATACTACTATTTCAAGAGAAGGATATAGAGTAAACTGCTACTTCGGGGGGAGGRTATGGAGGATATGGATATTGTCATGAGTAGGTCTACTGTGACAGAGGTACCGGTCCATACTGGCACCTCACTCCTTTCTTTCCTGCTATGCTGATATGGTGATGATGTGTCTGCTGATATGGCCGCAGCAAGTGCTGATATGTCCGCAGCAAGTGATGATATGTTTCACAGCAGGTGATGATGTGTCCACAGTCAATGACTCATTACCTGCGAACCCTTTGCCCTGCTTGTACAGTATATATAGACTGGTGATCTCACCTAGGGACTCCATTCTTTGGTTGGACCTTTTGTCTCTAGGTGAGTATCTGACCACTTGTACCTAGCCTAAGAGTTAGAGTAAAACTCCTCTTTTGCCACACAGAATCATCTGTCTCGGAAGACTGCYCCTGCCAATCCTTTGCCAACTCACTCTTAGTYGTGACAGATATAGAAGTTAGATTCTGTAATTAACAAGGACTCGAACATGCCACGCTTGCGCTGGCCCACAGCCACTGGTWSTATCTTRNCAGTGCKNNTGATNNNCTTCTGGTTCGCTTATCCTCTCCTACCTTCGCGGCAGCTCATAGCAAGGTAGAAATTGCAACAGCCAGTGCCTTTTTTCAACCTCAGATTTTTCTGAATGCAGACTATTCTCGCAGGTCCATGATTTAGTCGTGGATAAGGTACCTACCAGCCTACTTCTTCTAGCCAACGCTTTTGTTTAAAACCAGGAATGGCCATGGGCAAAAAGCAGTGTGAGGAGACAGAAAGTTCTTACGAGGGTGAACGATTTGCTCGGACCGGATGGCTGTGACGGATGTTCGGAAGGCTGATTTACAGGGCCGGGTGGAGGTAGCACCCGGCCCCAGCCATGGGCCCTAAAGTTTACCTGGGGTATGTAGAGTCGTATATAGACGTGTATGCATGTGTTCTGGACATCTCTTCTACAACTTAATGGAAGGACCTTTTGATGATCAACCTATTCTTGTGGCTAGTCCAGTCACAGAGCGCATGCCATCCGGTGCTAGTACTGCCGGTATGACCCAGCCAGTCCGTGGACAATCCTCACTTCTGACACATCTTCAGAGGGATCAGATTTTACAGACACTGAAGGGGACTCGTACGAATCTTCAGAATGTTCTGATTCATCATCTTCATATTCAGAAATGGAAGTTGAAATGATTCCCTGGTCACATGAGCCTACTGCAATCGAAGATTCCACGCCTACAGTCATAGAATTCCATCGTCCAGTGACCGTACGGTGGGCAGAGTCTATATTTTATCTACTACATGACACGAAGTNATCCCAACCCTCTAGTCCGGGCGGCAGCGCCCAACAGCATAATTTGAAACATAGTATTGATACATTTACGGATGGCGGAAGTTTGAGCTATAGAAGTACTAGCCTCGGATCCTAGGTCAAACTCTGGGACAATACACAATAGGAGCAACTAATTTAATCGGTATCATTCCTAGATTATTGGTCATAAAGGATGCTGACCTAGAATTTAGATGATTTCGAGCCCACGAGTCCCGAACATCTGCTGGACCAAGAGTGCATATCAATTGACCAGGACAGCAGCTCTGAGGCGTCACATTCTGAAATGAGTGTTGAGGATGCCGGAGAAGACTCTTCTTACCAATCGTCAGGTTCGTCAGAGACGAACATACAGCCTGTGCAGTATAGGAACCCCGAAATATCAATAAACATCATACCTTTTTCATCGGCAGCCCCTGCTCAGACTGACCCACACGAAGAAGTTCCAGTCGACAACACCATGATGGAGTACGATATGGTGCGTCAGAGAGCATAGCTCAACAAAACAAAGACACTGATCATAGTTTTAGACCAATTCTGAAGACCTTCAAAGAGACGCGAGAGCACAGTCAGATTTTTTTCCATTTTCGACGCATATTTCATCGCCAGAAGTTTTCCATTCATTCGGGAATCCCACCGGATTTTGGCCTATAATTCCAGTCGAACAACCTAAAGAGTTGGCTAGCGATGAAGACATGAATAGTTCTAGTGATGAATTCTCTGACGGTAGTCAGAGCACACGGGAAATGCGAATCGATGAATGGTACTCTGATCTCTCTATCAGTTGTCCTACGAGTCCTTCAGTGCTGCCGGAGGCCTCATCAGGGAATGGAAGTCCAGGATCGCTGGAAGACGTCCCTACCATGGCCAACGACTCGCGTAACTCTTCGTCCGATATATGGATGGAAAGCTTAGACAGAGGAAAGGCAATTCCTTTCGTACCTCTGAGAACCAGCCAATCGATACCCTTTATTCCCCAAGGAACACCTCCCATTCTGCAGAGGACGCGGGATGAACGTTGGGACCTTTCTTCGGCACAGATCCCTGAGACGGAGGAGCTTCCCTACAGTCACCAATGTGCGTGTTTTCCAACATGGAGTGTTGTCGTCACGAGGTCAGCGTTATTTCAGATAAACATACCTTTCAACAAGGGACCACGGTTGTTGGGTCGAATGAGAACCTCAAGCACAAGAGAAAACGACGACGAAATAGAGTGGATGTATATGTAGACGAGGAACGTGGCACTGATGGAGACGATGAAGAGGAAGGGGAAGAAGAAGAATCCGGGATGAGTATAGACAGTGAAGAAGATCTTACTTCAGTCATCGCAGAGGCCTTCTCTGGCAGAACGGATTCAGATATTGAAGAC
>LBLO01000231.1:0-36996 GCA_004354395.1 Chondrostereum purpureum
ACACAATTGCCGCCATATTTTCGTGGGCTCGAAACTACAAGACCATAGACCAGTATGAATCCGACTCCATAATCTCTCCCCCATTCTGATCTATGAGAACACGTTTCCTTGAGAAAGTTTGCACGTCTTCATCTCTCAGTTTCCGCTTCAATGGCATAATGCTTTCGTGGAGGGCATCCATTGGAAGATCGACAACTTGATTCCTTCTTTTCATTTGAGTCATTAGTTTTTTCAGAAAGCCTGACCCTCTCGCACACAAGGCATCGCTGGACCCGACAATGATAAGTTTTCCAGCGGCGCGAGTGAGCCCGACGTTCAATCTCCCTTTTTGTTCCAAGAAATCGCATGCGGTTTTCTAAACAGTTCGTTATCTATCTTCCCAAACACAGCAAGTATGGGAACCCACCGTATGGTACTTCGATATTATGGTGGACAAAATGACACATTTCGCTTCAACCCCTTGACACTGGTCGATAGTTCGAACTATGCATTGCTTGCCACAAATACGCTCCAACAACTTTACTTGCTCAGAGAATGGGGCAAGAACGAGAATGTCTCCACTAGAGATCCCGTTTTTGAGTAGACTCTCGTAAACCGCAGCAATAGTTCGTGCATCTTGCTCGTTTCTGTGTATTCCCTCCCGGGACGATACAACGAGCTCTGGTAGTTTGTCTGTGTTGAGGAATACCACCTCGCGACTCATATCCAAACCAGTATGAACAACCCATACCAGATGATGAGATTGACCAAAGCTCACCTTGGCACCATTGCTTTGCGGATCCAGCATTCGGAATCACAGTTTTTGTGTACTACACACCGGTATTCTGTTGAAAACCCCAGCCTAAGCTTGGATTCTGCAGCCTTATCTAAACCACTGCCTAGGTGATTGTTGTAGAAAAGCGCGCTAACAAGTCTTGTGAGCTGTCTTGGCATTCTGTACTCCTTCCAGAGATAAGCGACTGAAGAGTCATGAGCCTGAGCAAATCGTTGGAAGATAGACTGTTCCATTCCAGATAGACCATGTAGGACAGGCTTTTGGGTCTAGACACGCAGAGACATTAGTTGAGCCAAACAGCACATAAGATACATACGAAGGGAGGTATCTGCTGCGGGTCACCTATCATGATCCACTTGTTAGCAAATGCAAGTGGACCAAGTGCTTCCGCCTCCGAGATGCGACAAGATTCATCCAATATCACGTAGTCGAATTGATCCCCACGATAATCCATGAACTTTACGCTAGGAAAAAGTCCCTTAGCAAAAGCATCTATAAAGTATTCTAAGATAGCCTCACAGTTCTGTTGCAAGGCATGTTACACCAACAACGTTGACGTCCTTTGGGTCCTCTAAGTCTGGTAGGTCTTTTTCACCAACATGGAACTTTTGAACATCGGGATGGATCTAGACAATGGCAATCCCCCGTTAGGATGAATAATGCTAATGACGGACCAGGGAGCAGATACCTTATCATGACGCCCGAGTCGAACAATTCGATGGGTTGCAGCACCAGTGTTTGCTAGCTGCATCAAGATTTGATCGACAGTGCTATGCATATGTGCGGCAACTAGAACACTCTTCTTCTCGCTGACCAGCATTTTTATCAACGCGAGAGCAGTCTTGGTCTTCCCTGTCCCTGCGGCGCCTCCAATTAATATGTAATCGTCCATTGCAAATGCTCTCCTAATCGCCTGTTGTTGTTCAGAATCCAGAGCATCAGAGCTATCGAATGTTAGAGTATCATCGATTGGTTGGAAGAGTGGCGCGGCGAGATTCAAGAGGTCAAGATGACGAGATTGAACACGTGTATCTTTTCGGGGGAGATAAAAGCGTTCAAGATTGAAGTAGATAAACTGAAGTCCAGTGGTGGATGCATCCTTGTCTAGCCTAAAGATGGCCGGTGCTAGATTCTTATCGATGCTAGAATGCGCTCGAGACCGATATAATGTTCGTCGGAGCAAGAAAAGATCCTTCTCAGAAAGTCCATCCTCAAGATCCAATGTAACCTCTGAGTCCAAGACAGAGGATACACGTCCTTTCCTGTAAGCCACAACTGCCTTTTCCGTGGCAGGATCAGGTTCGATTGAGACAATCACGGAGTTTCCTCGTTTCAGTATCGCAGAGAATTTTGCGCAGAGAAAGTCTCCTTCTTTCTCATTCATTGGGGCGCGAACAAATGTGTAGCGATACAAGGTCTGTGCTTGCGACTGATCCTCTTCACGGTGGGACAACTCCATATGCGCTAGGGCAAATCCGTCGTGCTCCCTCGACGCCGCTGGCAACTTCCACAGAGGCGAAAATTGATCCATAGGCCCGTGCTCACGAGCAATATTACCCTTCAAGTCGGAGAATACACTAATATGCTCGGGCATTAAGTGAGAAGTTATCCGTCGATATTCCGAGTCGTCTTCAGACGGAAATGTTGCCTGCGGCAAGCCACTCTGAGAACACAATTCAGTTTTGGATCACCTAATGGCGTGTCCATACCTTTAACTCTGTCACTTTATGGTTTAGTATACAACTGTCTTTTTGGAAACATTTCGAACATAGGTTTGGTTTGTTCGTGATGATATCGGGGATTTTCTGCGACTCGAACTCTCGTTTTTTGAATTGAGCGATTTCATTTCGTAAGCAGAACAAACGGCCAATTCGTGCAAGGCATTCCTTCTCGTCAAATTTCGTATCCACCATTTTGCTCTCCTGAAGTGAGAAGACTAAAGTTGGAAGGACTAAACCATAGCGATCCCCACATACGAGCTGGTACATCAATGCTTGGTCTTTAGCAGACTCCGGCATTGAGGATGCTCCTGTCTTAAGTTCTAGGGCGCGGATGCCTGAAGTCTTTCTGCCGCCCTCTGTACTAGACACTGTTCTAACCAAGGCGTCTGGTTTTCCTACAAGTCCCAGGGTTTCGGCAACTATGACAGTTTCGGTAGAGTAGACGCTGTCGATATGCAATGTCCCTTTAATTGTATTATCTCCGATGTTGGAATAGAAAGGGGCAGGGTTTCGCTACAACGCCACAGGGTAAGTGTACATACAGCCTTAATACTTTCTTGAATCATGATAAGTACCTTAGAATCCGATGACAGGAAGGCATTGAAGAATTCTAGGATTTTCGAGACATAGGTATTAAGTTCACCTTCGGCGTGTTGTTGGGTGATACCTGCTTTCGAAGACGATAGAGAGGATGATACCGAGTTCAGTTTTTTTTCGAATCTGTCTTTTGTCCAAGGTGTGTTAGGATCTCGGAGGACCATTTCTAAGAGCGAGTGCACTGCAGTCCCAAACAAAGTTTCAATAGTGTTGCTTTTAGAATAAGTCCAGGATGACGACAGAGCTGACAATTTCCCAACAAAGGATGCGAGAACTGCTTGTCGAGAACAGTAGGTTGCCTGTGATATCGTGGTGATGGGGACAAGAATGTCCGGCCAGAGTATCAAACGGTTCTCTGAGCGATTGGATAGTATCATGATCGGCTTATTTTCGAGAGATGAACCTGAAACAGAAGGTTCGAAAGAGCCTTGAAGATTTGCAGAATCATCTATCAAAACGGTGATGGGCATTCCTCGTGGAATTTGTGGATGATAGATGTAACCATACTCAGGCAGATGGTTGTTAGCAGTCCGATCCAAATTCCCTGGAGTTCTACTTCAAACTCAAGTTCCGGTCGGGAAACGGTGCGCATGCTGAGTTTCTTATTTGGTTTGTTAATGGATGACACTTTACAACGCCAGAGAGGCTAAATTGGAACCAGAGCATGAACATCCAATTTGTGGTATACAGAATAGATAATATTCACCAGATGACGGCCTCGATTTGAATTGTCAGATGGAGACGAAGACCTGTGAGGAAAGAACGACATTGTCCTTTCTCATAGATATATCTATCTGTCGAGATAGCAGAGGAAATAAACGTCATTGAATTTGGGGTTACGAGCTTCAGCAACCGAGAACATACTTTCAGCGAAAAATAAATAAAAATCAGGAATAAATAGTGACCACGGGGTCGTGATGGAAGATTCCCGTCAAGGATAGTGGACGTGATTACCTTGCTATTCAAGGTGACCTTGCTAAAAGCAATGGTCCCTGGGGGGGCTAATCGACCCTTAATAGGAAGGAGCTATTCTCAACTACGTACAAATAACAATGCACTGCTTTATAATACCACGTACCATATCCAAAATATCCCTTTAAGTTGCACGCYCATGGCCCTCTTCCTCACTTAAAAATGCATTGCTAATTTACAGATAATGTTCCATTAGCAATCCCTTCACAACCAAGTGACCGAATCACCTCACTGCTCACAAGGTGGACCGGAGACTACTACGGTCCGTGAATGTGGCTGTGTCGCTAACCGAGTGTGCAACAACGAGCATGAACCTGGTAGCTCCCTTTCTTCCTGCAACCTCTACTAACTGCTGATTCTATCGAAAAATAGCAAGGTTAAAGGCGCCGGAGGCGTCGCCTTCATGACCTTGCTCTAGCAATGGTCCCGGGGGGGTCTAATCGACCCATAAAAGGAAATTGCTACGCGCAACTATGTACAAATAGCAGTGCACTGCCTTCAGTGCCTTGTACCACACACTACTCTCCGAATATCCCATGCATGCTCGTGGCCCTCTTCTTCCAATATTTCTCAGTCTCAAACCTTCGTTATATCAGCTTTTGCTGCAAATTTTAGATATAAATCCCATTAGTGATTCCTCCACAACAAGAGACTAGTCCCAAATACTACGGTCCGTAAATGTGGCTGTGCTGCTGGCCAAGCACAGCTCGGCTGGTTATAACAGCGAGCATGAGCCTAGTAGCTCCCATCCTTCCACCCATTTCTGCTGGATCTATGAATTAAATAGCAAGGTTAAAGGCGCCGGAGGCGTCGCCTTCATCCCCAGCTTCCGTCTCCGTCCCAAAAAGGAATGTGCTGAGACCATCGTCGACCAAACGACACTGCACAGCCCTCCTGCGGCGACGCTTGCGAGACATCTGACACGATGTATATTATTCATTTATTAAGGTACCCATATCCTTTGCATTTCATATCTCACCGGGCCATGTTTGAGTACATCCCTGTCCTCTCACTCTCATCTGCATCCTATTTTCTTCAATCTGATTACCCATCTTCAATGCTTGGACCATATACATTCCCTAATGGGCAGGCCTATCGCTCTGTTATGCGCCCCTTTWCTGTCCAGCAAGTAATCACATTAGGCCGACCTTTTGTCTCGTTTCCCCCTCAGATTCGGTAGTTCTCTCATATTCACCAACACCTTGCGACCTTTCCTGATGACATCTAGACCGCCTTCTTGGCTGTGCTGAAACAAAAACAAGCCACATCCTTGAAGAGAAAACGGGCACACAGAGATGCCACCGGTGCCTGCCTATCTACATGATCTGTGGCAACAAGCATCTCTGTTGAACAACCACTGAGGTCTGGTATGCCACGAACTGAACAGGATCTCCATGAAAGATTTGTTTTCGCCCTACATGTTGTCACTGTGTCTTTCAAATTCAAAGCTGCTACTAATATACTACTCCTTTCTTCCCTCTTTAACCACTTCAACTGTCTATCCCCATTCCCTGTCATGAGGTGCTGGCCTCGCGCAGCGAGGCCGGGCACCGATTGACAGGGGCTTTTAGTTTGCTTTACTTATAGTGATGTGCTACCTTCTGGTCAATGTATCCATCATCAGGCAATCGGTATCTTGTACATTAATATACATAAAGTGTAATCCATTCTATTATTGACATGCCCCTTATACACATTGGTTCAAAGTATCTGTATCATAGCAAGGTCCAGCAAACGGAACGTGTGACGATTTTTTCATGATGGAGGCCCTCCAAAGGCCCTCGGTAAGGTACTGTGTGCACGTGTCCATGGTTCTCTTGTACGCCCTCCACGAAGTCTAGCTGGATGGCCGAATGGACGAGGGCCCAGATATCATAAAACGGGTTGGTTGCTGAAGTTTCTCCTGTTGTTTTTTCCTCTCTTGACATGCCTCCAAGTGCTTCCCATGGGCCTCTGCGACGGTCACTTCGTATCCAACAGTGTGAGTTGTGATCTCTGTACTAATTCCTCCTCTCGCTAAGATGCTGCATATAGCTCGTTTGTCTTCATCCCCTGTTCGTCGCCTTGAATGGCAAAGTGACATTCCAGAATTAGCTGCGGCACTAGTCACCAAAGACCGACGAAAGCGCCTACCCGCCCGGCCTTCCACTTCCCGGGAGAAACGTCTAAATACGGCGTCTACCTCTATATCTACATCGCAATCATTACCTATGGATTGCACAGTCCATTTGAAGGACCCCAACCCCGCAATTTCTGTATCATTGCCCTCAAATATCGCAAATTCTGAAGAGGAACCTATGGACCTCGTATATCCCGCTCACTATCATCCCGTTTCCTATTCGGGTGGTCTCGATACCATGTTCACAGGAGACTCTCCCCCTTCTTACCCCTTCCCTCTCATCGAGCCTACTACATTCGCTCCACCAACGCTAAACATGGACGCTTACGCCTTTTCAAGCACCCGTCTTGCCAGTGCCGATACCATCTTGCACTCTCCGGAGGATTTCTTGCTCACATATTCCATCTTGCCCCCTTTTCAAGCTCAGGCTGGCTCAATGCCCATCGTGGAGGGTGGAACGGTCACTGCAGACCCCGCCGCCGAGATATCTGTCGTCAATCGGTGCATGGACGAGGTCAGTAGTGCGAAAGCTCCCTCACCCCAGGCATTCATTACCCGTTTACAGATCCTAGCTGNGCTTTATTTCCTGAGCATTATTATCGAACCAAAAAAACAGCTAGAAGCCCTTCATTTTCAATTTCGGTAGCATTAGCACAGAGTCGGAATGCAATCAAATATATCGATGGCCATGTCCACGCTTAGGACATCTGTCCTAGCTTCACCCTCAGCAGCCATAGTGATAATATACTGTCAGCGGAAGACGATTCTGTGGGTCTACAAACTCGGGCTTAGGGCGTGCGCCACATTTAAACACTTGAGCGTTCGCATAGTGGTGATCTATCTTGATTCGTTCAGTTATTTATGAGCCAGAGATTGACCGATGAATGTGTGGATCGATCAAAATAACTTCGGATCAGGGCGGTCAAAGCATGGCCAGTACGGCGCGGTTAAAGATGCTCTATATATGGTGGTTGACCGTTGCCATTACGGGGATCTCCCAGTAACTTGGTTCCTCCCTCCTACTTGTATACTCGTTTATTTTCCCTCTCCCCCACCCTCCCACCTTTCTCGAATATTTCCCTACTTTTGTCTTGCGTGCAAGCGTCTAGCGCTGTATCCCGCTCGGATACATCCATTCCTTTTATTAGAACGATGCAACGCAGAGGGCCCGCTGCGCGGGAGGGCCGGTCTCCCCATATGAGAAGGAAGCGGCGAGGGAGGCGACAGGTCGTCGGAGAAGAGGAGGATGCAGAAGAAGACGACGGCAGCAGAAGCACGGGCACACCCATTACCATTACCATCACTCGCGCACTCACCACGGCTTCCCCTTTGACGACGCTCTCGACGAGGCCTACAAGCAGCGCCATTATACCGACATCGACTACTGTTCCAGTAACGACGACTAGCACAACAATCTTGGTTACATCATCATCGGAATCGAGTAGTAGTGCTATTAGTATTAGTACTGCTACCTTCGCGCCAACCCCTTCTGTCGTTGTTCCCAGCCCTGTTCCAAGTTCATCTACCTCTGCACCAGGCGGTGTGGTTCCAGTATCAGGTGCGGTTGGCACTGGCGGACAAGTTCTTTCCACTGGTGCCATCGTCGGGGTCGTTATTGCCGTGGTTCTTGTTCTCCTAGCCGCGATCGTCTTCATCGTTCGCAAGCAGTACATGAAAGCACGCAAGTCCAGACGTGCTACCATAACTTCCACCTGGCTGAACAAAGGGGGAATTCTCGTAGGAACGTCGCGAGAGAAAGATCCATTACAGCCTTCGACGTCCTCCACTGGTGTTACTTTTGCTCGAGCGCAGGCAGAAGCACTCAACTCTTCATACCCCAACCCCTATGGGATACCTACGCCTCCTCCTATACCTCCTATACCACAACAACCCCAGCCTCCTCCAGTGTCCTACAACAATCCGCCTCCGCCTGCGAGTATTCCTATACCACCTGGTCAAGAAGCCGTGGTCAGATTCACTTTCATACCGACTCTCCCGGACGAGCTTTCCATCTCCAATGGAGAGACAGTCACTATGGTACAGGAATTCGATGATGGTTGGGCACTATGTCAGAATAGCAGGGGGCAGCAGGGTATGGTGCCCCTGGAGTGTTTGGATAGAGGCAACACCCCGTCTACGGACCAGCTGGGGGTGAGAGATGTTAGGAATTCTCGGAGAGCGAGCAGTTTGAATGTGTTGTCTGTTTATGGACGAAGTTAGATACCTAGGTTCGGGTTTTGTTTCGTTTGACCTGACGTCGTGAAGTTTAACTTGCGCTTTAGGTCAGAGTTGATTTTATGTCGGACTGTTGTTCTGTGTACTTGTGCCTCCTCCCGCTGTATCGTATATATAGTTGAGCTGGCCTTACGATTTGTTCGGTAGATAGTGGTAATTGCTTGATCTTCCGTGACATTGGCGCCGGAGTGTGTGAGTGAAAGGTGGGAAAGTAATGTGGGTTGTTGTGAAGAGCTTTGAGATTGATGAGCAACAAGTGTTTGTATTACAGCACGTTTCGAGGAGTAAGAGATGATCAAGAGTTGTTCCAGGTTATGATATCGGACTCGTCAGCAGAATGATGGTCTCTCTTCCTGTGGGCCATAACACGATCGCGTGAAGGGAAGAGACGGTTGCAATCTGGAGGTGTTAAGTAGGTCAATTGGGAAATTAAGGAGGRGAATTACCAGTGAAGGCGCAGATAAAGAGTGCTGTTCTGTGAACGGTTAAATAGGACGGAAGGTGAGGTGAGGCGAATGGGAACATACTCTTCTGGGTTGGTGACCTTTCCTAGTGCCTGAGCATTTTGAAACTGTTCTGGAGTGGTTTCGACTGAAGATTGGATATGATTATACATAAACACGCATATATTTGAAGAATTTACTATCTACAAGGCCGGAGTGGGCTGGAGGAGAGAGGGGAGGAGGGACATGGTGGCGGTTGTGGGGACGGGTGTAAAGCTGTGTCGATATGTTNNGGGAGCCAAAGCTGACGCCTCAGAAATGACGTCTAGGATGAGCTTCGCAGCAAAGGTTGCTCGTTGGTTGCAGACATGCAATGCGGACAAGGAATGTGAATGTGCTGCAGACAAGACGACAGATGACGCCGCCCTCGAAGCCCATTCTCAAATGGCTCACCGGCAGCTGGAACTCCCCGCCCGCCTCTGCCGCCGATTCCAAGGGCTCCACGCCGTCCATCACGCCGCCGCCGACGTCCAGCCCGCCGTCTCCCGGCCTGGCTGCACTGACAGAGGCGCTGAACGAGCCGCTGCTGCCGGCGATGCCCCCGCTGGCAAAGCTTGCGCCGCCGTTCTTCCCCGGCAGGTCCCTCACACGGCCNGCGCCTCCGCTGCTCGACAACCTGACGCGGTCGACACTGCCCACGTCCTCGCTCTCCTCCTACTTTGTCTCCAGGCCAGCAGACTATGTCTCCCCGCCAACGCCCTCTATTGAAACTCCGCAGATCCTCCCCTCCCGCTCGCCACCCACACGCTCTTCCCTAGACACTCTCCGTCGCGTATCCAGGAAAGACTCGCAGTGGACACACGCCAGATCCCTTTCCACAGCCTCCCATTCTCCACCCTCAGATCCAGAGCCACAAGCCWCAGATGAGGACGCAACCGGCTGGTGGTGGTTCCAGTCCCACAACAAATCCAGAGTAGATACTCTCCTTCACGAGGAAGACCGCGCAGAAACAATCGAGGAAGAGCAGAATAATATCAGAAAGAAATGTCCGTATCCCTCTGCTCTTTCCCCAACTCATCTCCTTATCACCCTCTCTCYAGATCTCTCTCCCAACAATCCCATTGTATTCTGTCATGGCTTACTGGGCTTCGACTCGGTCTCCATAGGTCCCTCTATTGCACCCTTGGAAGTCGCCCACTGGCGGGGAATCAAAGAGGTTCTCGAAGCAAACGGAACAGAGGTCCTCATCACACGCGTCCCAGCAACCAGCAGCCCCATCGACCGTGCAAAAGTCCTCGAGAAAAAGATATCTGAAGTATATCCTGGCCGGAGCGTGCATCTCATTGGTATTCTACTTCTCATTCTCTCCTCTCTCTATGTAGTTGACTGACCAGCCACACAGGCCACAGTATGGGCGGCCTGGACTGTCGCTATCTCACCTCTCAGCTTACCGAACGCACCTTCGACGTCCTTTCCGTCACAACCATCGCCACCCCACACCGTGGCTCTTCTTTTGCAGACCACTTCCTCTCCACCGTCGGTCACTCCCGTATGCCCTCCTTCCTCCAGCTCCTCGATATGCTTCCAAACGGCGGAGGAGACGGCAAAGCATTCGAATTCCTCACAATCGAAAATATGCGCAAATTCAACCAGCAAGTTCCTGACGATCCACAAGTCAAGTACTTTAGCTGGGGAGCCGTTTACGACCCTGGTTTTGTCGACACCTGGAAATGGCCTCACAGTGTCGTGTTGGAGAAAGAGGGTCCCAATGACGGTTTGGTTTCTGTCCATTCCGCAAGATGGGGAACATATCTTGGAACTTTGGAGCATGTCAACCATCTCGACCTCGTCGGTTGGATCAACACGGCCAGATACAAATGGGCGGAGATCATGGGCAACGAAATAAAGTTCAGACCGGCTACCTTTTATTTGGGAATTGCGGATATGCTGGCCAAGGAGGTCGAGGGGAAGCAGCAAACAGTATCCGAGGACGAGCGGCCGTCGTCTTCCAGCAACTCGGATGGGGATCGAGCGGAAGACATTACTCAGAGGCATCTCGAAAGGGAGTCCGCTCGTAACGAGTCTACTGCGCCACAGGTTGGATCAGAACTCAAATCGACTGCTGAAGATATCTCTCGCAAGAGTGTAGAGAGCACGGTGTCTAAGAAAGAGTCGGATCCTGAGAGGAAAAGCCTCCATGAGCGACTAGCCGATGCTGCAAAGAAAGATCCTTAGAAACATGAGACTATTTTATGACTACTTACTCATTTACTAATTCTCCAGACTGTACCTACATACATACATGCATACTGTGTATCATATCATAACGATTATAACTTTCCAATGTTGACCTAAATCGGGACATGCGATAAGATAAGATGGGACATGGGCGTATGTCCGAGTCCGATGACGATATATCGAATCTTCTCTAGACTAGTAGTCTTTCTATCATCGTGATCCTTGTTTGTTTAACCCACATAGGTCATTAATCGTACGATGGCAACTGAAGCCATTGAGAAAGTGTCTTCGAACAAGGCATTCGGGGGTGTGCTCACCAAGTACAAATTCAAGGCAAGCCCCGCATTCACCTGTCTCTCATTATTTGCAGCTAATTAGGTTCATTCCTACAATTATACACCTCTGATCTTACATGCATTATCTTTCATTGGTTTTATATGTCACTTTCAATAAACAAAGTCAGCTGCGTTAGGAGGATTAAGTACAAACTTTAATCTTTATCTCCCACCAAACGCAACCCCTACTTCCAAAGTCCCCGTGCTCATCTACCTCGCGGGCCTCACATGCACAGAAGATAATGGGTAACGCATCCCTCTCTATCGCACCACCCCTCTGCCTTTTCACACATCCTCCTTTAGTGCTCAGAAGGGCTCCTTCCTCGGCCCCGCCGCATCGCAGGGGATCGCTCTCCTCTTCCCCGACACGTCCCCCCGCGGGGCTGGCATCGAAGGCGAAGAGGACGACTGGGATTTCGGCACTGGTGCAGGATTCTATCTGAACGCGACCAACCCGAAATACGCCAAGCACTATAACATGTACACGCATATCACCAGCGAGCTGCCTCAGGTCATCGAGGCGGCTGATATCCCAATTGTGCTTATCCCCCTTCTTCTTTTCACTTCCTCCTGCTTATTATATGGGTGTGTGTAGGATTGGAAACGGCAATCCATCTTCGGGCATAGCATGGGAGGACATGGGTCGCTGACGCTTTATCTTACCACGAACAAACAGTACCGCTCGGCCTCTGCCTTTGCGCCCGTCTGCAACCCAACGAAATGTCCCTGGGGAGAGAAAGCGTTCGCGGGGTATCTCGAGGGAGGGGTTGCTGAAGCGATTGATAAATACGACGCTACAGAGCTGATCGCTAAGAACAAGGATCCCGTTCACATCTTGATCGACTACGTGTGTACTTTCACCATGCTTTTAAAAAAAGAAGTATATGCTCATTTGGGCATTAGGGAACTGGAGATAACTTCTACAAGCAAGGACAGATCCTTCCGGACAACTTCCTCAAAGCAGCTCGTGATGCTGGGTACGATGAGTTCCAGGTGAGAGTCAGGAGTCAAGAAGATTATGACCACAGCTACTACTTCGTAAGTCGCGCTGTTATACTACGACATCAGCTCATTTACACACCTCAATGAAGATTTCTTCCTTTGCTACCGACCATGTTCACTGTGAGTTTATCTGTCCTACCAAATCTCCTTTCTGACACTGCGCCAATCCAGTCCACGCCAATTTCTTGAAGGCTTAAGGGTCACACAACAAAACAATTACAAGTGAAATGTACTCTTTTTGCTCTATGTAAACATTCTCTCCCTGTATTACAAGATGTTGAAAACAATTATTGTGANTTTTTTTACAACGAATGATGCTGTTGTATGAAAAGCAAGCAAGCCAGACAAGCGGGAACGAGAACAGAAAACGAGAAAGTGCTGGTCTCARGCAGTCGGRGCCTCCATCGGTCCAAGCGTCGTCAGAATCCTGGCAGTATACAAAGCGTTCAGTTCCGTTAGGTCTTGCTTGATCCATCGACTTTCCAAGGCTCCATGAACGGTCGCGCGATCGTGATAATCGTGATGTAAAAGCTGGCCTACTAAAGCCTTCGCTGCGAAATTGAAAAAANATAAATAAAGTAAGAATAGATGGATACAAGAGCTAGTAGGAGCAGACGAACCATCTTTCAAGAAATCCCAAGGAAAACGCTGCAGGTCCAATTCGCCGTTGATAATCCGCTCCTTCAGCCTTGCTTCGCCCGAGATGTAGCTTTCAGAGTAYTGAGAATCAGGGAGGTCGCGAGAATCCTTGATTCGGCTGATCCAGTCTGCGGAGTCGACGTGGCCATCGTAGTCGAACGGATGTGCGCCACTGTTTCGCGTATTTCTCTTTAGGTATAGGGCATGTAAAATGAGAGAGCAGTCATACGATAACATGATATACAGGATTACTCCCAAGCTCCAGCAATCCGAAGGCATGCTAGAGAAGGTTAGACATTTGCGAATAGAACAGCAGGTCCAGGACATGCCCTATGTATCCGAGGTGCTTCTGGTCGAGAGCCAGTATTCCTTCTGGTGGAAGATACGAAACTGTCCCGCATACGTTGAAGGTTTCTTGGTAAGAACGTGGTCGTGCCAGCCCGAAGTCTGCGATCATGACGCGAGGATATGGTCCAGGAATGTGCAGAAGTACATTTTCCGGCTTTTTGTCTGTCAGTTTTTCTTTCACAGTAGGGGCCTGCGTACTTACTTTGAGATCTGGAGGTTCATAATCAGATCATCAGACTACAGCGGAAGAAGTCTGTTAAGATACACACCTCGATGGGCAATCTGCTTGTCATGAAGATACACGATGGCCTGGAGCATCTGGAACATGAGGTACTTCGCCTCGGCTTCGCATATTCTCGTCCCTTTGTCTGTGTAGCTAGTGATGTAAGTGAAAAGGTCGCCACCTGTGCAAAGTTGAAGGAAAATATGTCTGAAAGGTATATTAGCGAGTGAAATCATTGTGTGAATTATACATACATGAAGTTTCCGTTCTGCTCTGACGCATATATGCGGTTGATATTGGGCTGTGCGGGGTCAAGAGATGGAAGAATACAAGATATGGAATTTCATACATGCTTGAGTCCAGCCAGTATCGCAATTTCTTTGGTGACTTGTCCGACTTCCGAGTCCTTTTTCGTCCGTATGCTTTTGCACGCGACTTGACAATGATATGTTGGGTCCAAAGCGAGGTGGACGGTTGCAAACGAGCCACTTCCCAAACATTGTGATGTAACAGTATACCGACCTATCCGCTGCAAAAGCCTCGGTCCAGCCAAATGAACTTCAGGAGTAGTTTACGTACCTTGTAAGCTGGTTGTGGAGGCGGAGNTGGGATCGAAGAAGTTAACTTTCTGGATAGTATCTTTCCATAAATGGAAACATTGGAATGCTACATATTTGGTGTAAGATGAGATAGAAAATGTAGAAAGCAAGACAGACAGAGTGAGTGTGGGATTTTTATAACATCGCCGTCAGTGATAATCATCGATGTTTTTCGCATTGTGTGCGAGTTGAGAACGATTCCGTTCATAGAGAGGTCCTAGAGGATATTTATGTGAGCGTGAACAGGATGAATCATAGCCATTGGACTGCCAATAAACACCTGACACGACACGATAACACCCCCTTNGGGAGATCTAACACTGTAGGATGATTGTCCATTATCAGTCCAATGGAAGATAAAACAACCTCGTACGCGAAGAATTTGCAATGCAGCCCAGACACAGATTTATCTTGGATCACATAGGTGCTACTGAATGGTGAGATTTCGTCTGGAACATGCAATACGTGAAACATTCACCATAGGGCAGGATTGCGACCAAGTATTGCAGGTTTATCAAGGGTTATCCAGATAACTTTCACAAATATAGTGAATATGGATGAAGGCTCGCATATAATTCCCCCAAATTACCTTGCTCATATCCATTCTTAACGGTAACTAATTTAGCACACACATCTGGAAGCGGCGACGCGTTCAATCGACTTGGGTGTTCGGGAGCTCCGCACGATGAGCCTATAGCGCGGGAATCTTGGGTTGGGCCGCGCATGTGAGGATGAGAGAGAGAGGGTATAAGTTAAATCCAGCTATTGTAAACGACGTAAACGTCGGAGGACGAGGAAAAGAACCAAAGGGTTGAAAAWTACAGCCCGGGATCGTCGTTTTGTTGAATCACATGACTCAGAATCTCAATTCTCACGCTCAGTCTGGGACTGATCCGACGGAAGACGGATACTCATGCCGTATCATCGGAATCCTTTCCGAAGCTCAGTTGTGACTTTTCTGACCCGTCCGTCCTCCTGGTCCTCTATCTGTCGAGTTGAAGTCACGATAAGCTGTGGAATTTATATCACTGTTTCCTCATCTTAATTGTACAGAATGTCTTCTTTATTGACCCTCTACCAACTATGTCTCCTGCCCAACACTCCCATGTCGTTCGCGCCACATATATGGAAGACCCTCCTTTCACTTCGCCTCCTCGGTATCCCCTTCAAAGTCGAGCTAGTAACGCTTACACAATTGAGGGAGGAGCTACCAGAGAAACTTGGACTGGAGAAAGTTACTCTTCCTGTGAGCACTAAATGCGAACCAACATTACCGTTGTACTTTCCGCTGAACAGGGCATAAATTAGACACTGATCGTCGAAGGGGACGAGCAGATGATCACTATAAGAGACTCGTATGAAATAGCAAAATTTGTGAGTCTCACGATATATCAATTTTGCGTTAATCATATTCAAGAATGGCTTAGTTGGAAGACAATTATTCGACTTCCACACTTTCTTTGTACGCACCCTCTGGTAATGGATCAAAAGAAGATATCATCGCAGGAAGAGCTCATGCGCGGTTCATTGAACAATGGGTCGATAAATGTTTGGCGCATGAACTTAGACCTTGCGTATTGCACACTGTAGGGCCACTCACAAGCCTCGATTTCCGTGGTGATGACTAAATGCCCTTACTAGAGCTACGAAMATTTCCGCATATCCGGTCCCAACGCAGATATAAAGAGCAGAGCCCATTTCCTAGCGAAATGCGGACAGGCAAAGCTAGATGAGATGATTAAGCAGAACGACGATATCGCATGGAAGAGGGAACAGTACATGAAAGCAAGGAAACAGTAAGCATGTTGCTACTCACATCGTGATCCAGTGTGACTTGTATTTTCAATGAATAGACTAGGGTTAATTGATCTTCTGTTGCGTGAACGACACCAGAGAGGACAGCCTGGGAATTTCATGACTGGCATGAAACCCACGTATGCTGATTTCTGTATCTTTGCGTCAGTACCCACTACTTCTTGAATATGGCAACCAAATGCTGAAGGACTCTATACCAGGTTCTACCCTTACTCCTTAACTAACCCGGAATTAGTGCGCAATACATGGCGTCACCCTGACCTGGCTTTTGTTTCTACATGGCTGGATGCTATGTTAGACTCTAGCTTGGTCTCCAGAGAGGAGCTCTTGCCAGACACATCAGGTCAATATAAATTGCTAGCGGATGATGCAAACCAAGCGGATGGTTATTGCCTCATCATACCACGGTAGAATTACAGGACAGAACAGAAAAATACAAAAATCAATATGCTAACCGGAACATGAATTGGAAACTATACTGTTTTGTGTCAGGGTCCCAATGGGACCAATTCCAGTAGCCCGCATCGTCGGTTTCGTCTTCAATTTCTCGTGCAGGTATCCGGAACGCGATAGTTTCGTAAGGTTCAGCAGCCACCTGTGAAAAGCATGAGCATGGCCCAGAATAGTCGGAGAATAGAGCGCACAATGAGATACTGATACGCCTTATTCGGAGGCTCCCTTTTCTGCTCCCATGCACTCATAAACCTCCTCCTAGGTAACACGTCCCCCTTGATTTGAGGCAGATGCACTTGTACCATCATTCCCTCTTTCCCCGTATCCAAGTCTCGCACCTTCGTCACCCGATACCCAGGGCGTCCAATTTTCAGGAATACTTTGCGTTGGATGTTGCTTTGCGCGGGAGCGATGGTCAACTGGCTRTCTTTGGCGTCACGCGCGGCGCGCCTAGCGAGGTTGGTTTGATGCTTTTTGCCTTGCGTGTGTGCGAGGTAGGAGCCTTCGTTTGTGTGAAGGGTGAGACAGAGACGACATTCCAGGGAGCCGAGATGATTGCGTAGGATATATGGATCCTTTAGAAAAGTATGAGGAGGAATAACAATGGAAATAATGAAGTGGGAGTCACTTTGGCCAGGTCTATAGTCTCCAGAGCCAACTTCCTTAACCGCTCTCGCCTGTCGACATTGCTCTCTGATGCTCCTGCAACACCTCCACCTCCAAACTTAGAACCGACACGATTCTAGACGAGTTTGTGAGTAAACTGAAATGGGCAAGTTCTCATATGAAAGTGATGTACCTGGAAATCTGGAGAGAAGTTCAATTAGCTTTGATATTGATTAGCAGAATAAAATGTAAGAGTACTCACCCATACTGTACTATGATACACTCAAAGCTCGCAAGGAACACGACAGGTGGTGAATAGAAGTGGACCGAAGTGCTGACTTAATCCCAATTTGTCGATCNAAAAAAAGTTTGTGAGGCCGATCTTTTCCCAAACGCCTCCCAGTGAGGAACCCCATTCCCCTTTTCCGGCCATGGCTGCACAGAAACGATCCCTAGACGAATCTTCGTCGGGCCAGAAACTCAAAAAGTCCAAAACGGACGCCGTTCCATCTACGATCATGTCGACAGAAGAGGTGGACTTCCCTCGTGGTGGCGGAACGAGCTTCACGCCCATGGAAGTGAAGAGTATCAGAGCTGAGGCTCATAAGGAAGCGAATGATGAGATCTTCAAGGTCCTATTGGAGCTTGATTAAATACTGGGAGATTCTGACCATGATTTTATAGACTACTGATGCGAAGACTACTAGCAAAAAGCGGAAACGTACTTCGGAGAAGAAGACATCTAAGGGAGATGGTACAGTCGAAAAACCAGACAGAGTACGGATAGAGCATCTAAACTATAAGGTGCGTCACCTATGTTCAATGTTCAACGATCACATCCGACCTTATGAATATGTCTGCAGCGGATGCACATTGGAATGAAGATCTTTGGACAAATCGTTTCCGTCCAGCCCCTTGCTCTTATTGTATCCCTCCCAAACCAGGTGTTCGCCCATGTTCCCATAACCAACATCACTACCCAGCTTACGACCCTACTCGAGAAAGATGAGGATGAGGATGCAGAACCTTCAGATGAAGAGGATGAGGACACGAAGTCGGACACTGGAGGCGTGCCAGACTTGACAGATCTATTTCGGCCGGGACAATATATACGAGCGGTGGTTGCAAACTTGCATGCTGCGGGGACCACAGATATGTCGGGAATGAGTAAATCGAGAGACGAGGCCACMAGGGCAAGCAGGAGGGTTGAGCTAAGTCTATTACCGGAGAGTGTCAATTCGGGAGTGCAGAAGTCGGATCTGAAAGCAGGATTTGTGAGAACTCAATTTCTTTTACTGTATTTAACTCATACTGATACGGAAGTAGACATTATCCGCTGCCGTGAAGAGCGTTGAAGACCACGGTTACTTACTTGACCTTGGAATACCTCAAGTTTCTGGCTTTATTTCCTTCAAAGATGTAAAATCTTCGAAGTTTTCAAAGCTACGCATCGGACAACTGTTGGGTGTCACCGTCCAGAAGCTCTCCGGAAATGGAAGAACGTGTGATGTTTCTGTTAACCCAGAAACTTTCAAGACTGCATCGGTAAGACTCTAGCTCTACGTCTAGGTTTGTGCTTAATTTTCTTTAGACTTCCGAAGTGTCAAATGTCGCATCTGTACTTCCAGGAAGTCTTGTACAATGCCTTACTACTGCTGTACATACCACCGGTATCAACGTCCAAGTATTGGGTTTCTTCGAAGGAACAATTGAAGAATTACATCTTAACAAATCCGGGAAGCTCCCCAAGTTGGGTAAGAAGGTCAAAGCAAGGATCTTGTACGACATCCCTGGAACACCACCCAGGTTCGTTCTCGCCTTGGCAGATCATATTATAAACCTCGACTCCCAGGGTTTATCGGAGGACTACCCTGTCGGAAAGGTTATAGATGAAGTCAAGGTGCTCAGAATAGAACCAGAACGGGGATTGATGGTAGAAGTGGCGTCAGATATTCAAGGATTTTCCCATGTGAGTTTTGAAAACGACTGCCTCGTTGAATTTTGTTCATTGCTTTCTAGATATCGCATATTTCCGACGAGCACGTCCCATCAATTTCCAACTCAGGACCATGGAAAGCTGGAACACTCCACCGTGCTCGAGTTACAGGACACTTCCCTCTCGATGGTATACTTCAGCTTTCACTAAAGCCGTCTCTTATTGACCAAAGGTTCTTCCGTGTTGACGATGTCCACGTTGGAGAGGTTATCAAGGGGACAATAAGGAAGCTTACAGACACGGGTTTATTCGTCTCGCTCTCTGGGAATATAGATGGTGTGATATGGCCTAATCACTATGCGGACATCACCTTGAAACACCCTGGAAAGAGGTTCAAGGCTGGGGCAACTATTAAGTGCAAAGTTCGTGTATCAAATACAATTAGAAGTGCCGTCTGATCGATATTGCATCCATTATAGGTCTTGGTCGTCGACAGTGACCACAAGCGTATTGCCCTCACAGCCAAGAAGTCTCTGATAGATTCGACTTTGCCTATCCTCTCTGCTTTTGAGGATGCAAAAATTGGCCTGGTAACACACGCTGTTGTCTTTAAGGCACTTGACAAACACTTGATGGTCGAGTTCTACAACAATGTAAAAGCTCTAGTTCCAGTAAAAGAAATTAGGCAAGTCCCCGTTTACCTTTGGTGTATTTTTTTCTGAGTATTTTGAACAGTGAAACGCCTCCATCGAATGTATTGGAAGCCTTCCCTATTGGAAAAGTTGTAAAGGCGCGGATCATCGGTATTGACCCTGAACAACGTCGGCTCGTTGCCAGTATCAGACAAGCTGCCCCCAACTTCAAAATTTTCAATACCAACCTCAATTCTCTTGAAGTTGGAAATCTTACCGAGGGTGTTGTACATGCCATTCATAAGGACAACGCAGTCCTCAACCTTCTCCCTTCTGAAATCCGTTCCCTCATATCATTGAACAACTTAGCCAACAACCGTGGTGTCACTGTAGCTCAGCTTCGTATGGAGCTCAAAGTCGGGGACAAGCTTGAAGAACTAGTTGTTGTGACACGTAATCTGGAGAAGGGATTCGTCATTGTCGCGAATAAACCGAAACAAAAGGCGGCCCTTGAACCTGGAAAACATACCATTAACTTGGATGCTGTGGACATTGGCCAAATTGTATCCGGGCGCGTCACTCGACATATTCGACAAGGCACATTGGTCAAGTTAACCGCTCACATACGCGGCCTCCTTCACCCAACAGACGTCTCTGACGACTATAAAGCTGGTGTGCCGTTCCCAACCTCCGATTCAATCCTTCGTGCTGCCGTGGTGGAAATCAACAAAGAGACCAAGCAGCTCATACTATCCACACGGCACTCGAGGATGTATCCTGATCAACACAAAGATATCGTAGATAGAGAGATTGCGAATTTCTCTGATTTACAAGTGGGAGACACTGTACGCGGGTTCGTCAAGATGGTCGCTGAACACGGTCTGTTCGTCACCGTTGGACGTAACCTTGATGCTAGAGTTCAGATTCGTGAACTGTTTGATGATGTGCGTACTGGGTTTGATCAAAGCCTCTCATCTCGGACTCACGTTATCTTCGAATAGTACGTGAAGGACTGGACGGGTCGGTTCCAAGTCAATCAGCTGGTCAAAGGAAGGATTCTTAGGTATGGTCAATTCAACTGTTAAAGCAGCGGTTACTGAACTGTTTTCAGCGTTGATGCGGAGACAAAGAAGGTTGAAATGACCCTCAGATCAGGTGATCTCAACAAAAAATCCTCATCGTCTTTGAATCTAGGGGACCTGGAGAAAGGGAAGAAGGTTGAGGGCACTGTCAAGCGTATTGAAGAATATGGGTTGTTTATCGAGATCGCGGGATCTAAGCTCAGCGGGTTGTGTCATAAATCTGAGGTGACCTTCATATATGTCTATCGACGGGGCCACGTCTAACTCTATGCCAAGCTCTCTGACAACATCGACGCTGATGTTGATACTGCTCTTCAAGGATTCACTGTGAACGACAAGGTGAAGGCTATAATTCTGAATATCGACAAACGGCGGATATCCTTGAGCATGAAGCCATCCCATTTCAACGAAGGTGACTTCCCGAATGACGATGAGTCGGATGTACAATCAGTTCACGATTTAGGCGTCGTTGAAGAAGACGACGATGCCCAGCAGACCCCTATGGATGACGATTCCTCGGGAGACGAGAACGACGCCGAGGACAACCCACCACACACTAACGGATCTCTTGAAATATATCAGGCTCCCAAGGTGGCCCCGACTCACTCAGATCGTTCCACTCTACCCCTTTTGACTGGTTTTCAATGGAGCGGAGATGATCTAGAGATAGCTGTGGGACATTCCTCAGACTCTTCAGACGATGAAGAGGACGGCGAACATTCAGGCCGCAAGAAGAAGCGTAGGAGAAAGGAAATTGAACAAGATCTAACCGCCGATATGCACACAAAGACCCCAGAATCTAATTCGGACTTTGAACGTCTTCTGTTAGGCTCTCCGAATTCATCCTATCTCTGGATACAGTACATGTCATTCCAACTGCAGCTCTCAGAGATCGAGAAGGCGCGCGCAATCGCTCGCCGTGCTTTGAAGACCATTCATTTCAGAGAAGAACAAGAGAAGCTTAATGTCTGGATAGCATTACTCAACTTGGAATGCTCATATGGAACCGAGGAGACATTGGAGAGCATTTTCAAGGAAGCAGCACGTGCAAACGATTCTAAGACGGTGCATCTACAGTTGGCCATAATCTTTGATCAAGCTGAAAAGCATCAGGTAGGTTTCCTTCCTCAGTTCTCTAATCGATTGTACCACTGACCTCTCCGTTAGAAAGCAGAGGAGCAGTACAAACGGACTTGTAAGAAATTTGGCCAGAGTTCCAAAGTTTGGGTGAGGTTCAGCGAGCATTACCTTCGGCTTGGTAGCGTGGAAGAATCACGCAAGCTCTTAGCCCGCTCACTCCAAAGTTTGGNAAAAAGGAAACGTGAGCTTCACCTTCAAACTGCGTCTTTGTGTGCATCTGACATCTTGTCGTAAAAGATTTGAAGACAATATCAGCATTCGCTCAACTAGAATATAAACTTGGTGAACCTGAAAGAGGAAAAACCTTGTTTGAAGGGATTGTTGATTCTCACCCTAAACGATGGGATTTGTGGTCAATATATATGGACATGGAGGCAATCCAAGGGGACATCCAAAGCTTGCGGTAAGCTACCCTGGCTGGTTGCAAACTATCTTCTGATAACCTTGTTAGGAACCTTTTCGAACGAGCCCTTGCTATCAAGATGACAAGCCATAAGGCAAAGTAAGATTGCCTCGATGTTATCGACATTCTTTCTTTTAACTAGATTTTGCAGATCCTTCTTCAAGAAGTGGCTTGAACTTGAACGTCGAATCGGTGACGATGATGGTGCTGAAACTGTTAAGCAGAAGGCAATTGAATGGACTCAAAATAGCAATGCCTCTCAGTAGGCTGCACTGTATTAGATTTCATGTAATGTCGTGATCTGAGAGCATAAGAATACTTCTCGTGAAATATAAATATATGGGCGACAATAACATGGGAATTCAAAAAGCATGATTCAAATAAACTATAAGAGCGAAGGTAGTATGAGACGATCCAAGCGAATGTGAACGATGTGAACGACCAGGTCAACAGATGATGAGGGTATATAACGTAAGTAATATAGATAAACACAGAAAGGGAAGGGATGGCTCAAGGTTATGAGGGTGGCGACCGGGCTCGGTCTCGGATTGAAGTCATGGGGTCTGAATTGAAGTCGCTCAAACCTTGTCGACTACTCATGCTACTAGCGAGTTGTCGTTGCCAGTCATCTAATTCGCTCGAGAGATGCTCAAAAGCTAAGGCATTTTCTGAGCTCGAAGTGCTTAGGCGTCTAGCTGATATGTTTGATATTGGACGGCCCTGTCCGAACGTCGGCTGATCTACTTCGAGGAGCAGGCCAATTTTGTGAGATAATTGCTCATTCTCTCGTCGGAGGAGAGAGTTTTCGCTGCTGATCTTCTCCATCAACGTTTCTTCATTGCCCCCACGAGCAACGACGAGAGAAGACTGCAGGCGCTCGATTTCATGTTGAAGGTCCTCCACTTGGCCAAGACGGTCGTCGGATTCGCGCTGAGAGGCAACGAGATTATCGCGAAGGGTCTCAAGCTCTTGTTCGAGTGCTTCCAAGCGACCTCGAAGGTCCTTGTTCTCTCCGACAACTCGCTGAATCTGTCGCTGAGCTTCGGCCAATTGCATGCGCATGGCTTCGCTGCCTTCGTCGGAAGACGGGGTGGTCCGACCATTGACCCCCCGGGTAGATGAAGCGCGCCCAGAACGAAGGGCGTCAATGTCTGATTGAAGGTTGGTATTGAGGTTTTTCTGTTTGGTAAGCTCCTCGCGCATTCTGCGCATCATTTTCTCAGTGCCCCTGGAGAGAGGGTGTCAGTAGGTGGTGTCATTGACAAGAAATATACTTACTTCACATAATGAACGGCGAGCTGATAGTCCTCCTCCATTTGCGTCATCCGAGCCTTGTAACCCTTTTCTGTCTCTTCCAATTTCCGTTCGGCCTCTACAACGCGTGCTTCTGCACCGCTGTCTCCCCGTGACGTTGTCGACCTGGCTCGCTCAAGCTGGCCAGTTAGCTGGTTGACTTGGGCTTCCACGTCTCGCTGGCGACGTTGGACTTGAACGAGCTCACGCTCCGCATTTTCATGCAGGCGAGTGCGTTCTGCCAGTCTCTGTTCTAGTTCAGAGACTGCCGTAGGAGACGAGCCACTTCCGGACCGTGACCTCGACCGTATCGCATCGTCGTCCACTTCCACACCATTTTCCGCGACATAACTCCGGAGCATCGTCAATTTCAGATGTGAATCGGAGGCTTCCTTCGTCTTCTCTTGCAAGTTAACCTCAGCATCAGAAAGGACCTTACGCAGTCTCCCTGTGTCAGCCAAAGCACTAGAGAGTTGGATACGTAAACCAACGACTTGAGAGCGAAGGTGGGAATGCTCGGCTTCAACCTCATGGAGGCGTCGGCGCTCTTCAACAAGTTGACCTTGGGTTTCGTCGACGCGCGCCGTCGCATCCTTTAGCATAGAACGCAGCGATAACGTCTCCCTCTCCATTGCCTCCACCTTCTCTTCGTGTCCTCTCAGCAATCGCTCTTCATCGGTTTTGAGATCCCGATGTGAGTCCAAAAGCTCCCCTANGCCGCCGGTGGTTAGCGCCCTGAACGCGTCGGCCTCCTCTCTCGACTTTGCCCATGAATTTTCTACATCGGTCAACCTGGCCCTGGCAGCATCTACTTCTGACGATCTTGTTTCTAGCTCTCCGCGCAGCTCTGCCAAGTCACCCTCAAGCACGCTAATGCGTTCCATAGCCCGCTGATATTGGGCGTCGACCTCGTCCGACCGTGAAGAGGCTGCTAATAGGGCGGCGCGAGTCTGGTCAAGAGCACGAACATGTTGATCCCGGGAAGTAGTGAGTTCCTCGACTTGGTTCCGCAAGTTCATCACATCTGCTTGAGTYTGGCCTAATCCCGATGTCTGTGACAATAACCTATCTGCCTGATCTCTCAATTGGACTTCCAGTGCTGCGTTTCGCTGTTGCAACTGAGCGTAGTCGTCGATGTCTCTGTCATGACTTTCTTCCAACATTTCTGCCCGTTTAGAGGCATCAGCTGCACGAGCTTCGGCTTGTTCGTAGAGTGTCGTGTAGAGGGCAAGGGAGTCCGACAGTTCGGTTACTTTCCGATTTTGGGCTGCCTTCTCCATGCTAAGTGATGCGTACTTGACCTCCAGTTCTTGTAAACGTGAATGCTCCAAGCGTGTTATTTCACTTTCTGCATTAGCTTCGTATGCAGCCAACTTCGCACGGTAATAAGCAGCTTCTTGAGAGGCGCTGAGTTTGACTCTCTCGGCCTCAGCAACATGTTCTGAGGTTTGCCTCGCTTGCTCAACCATTGCAGTCTACTTCAAAGTTAAATAGGGACACGCAGATAAAAGACAGTGGAAGACATGCCTGCATTTGCGCTTTGAATTGCTTGAACTTCAGAGCGAGCTCGGTGGTAAGGTTTTCCCCCTCTTCTTCTTCGTCGATTACCTGACCATCCCGGTCAACGTAGACATAACCAGAACGTGAGGCTTTCGCCAGAGCCTCTTTCATCCACATCATCTGACGTTTAACACCTTCCAATTCCACCTCTTTAGCCTTCAAATCCCTGAGCAGATCGGCTGTCACGTTCCCCACAGAACCATTCCTTGATCCAGGTCGGTGGAACCCGTTGACCACAGGTGAAGAAGGATTGTAGAAAGCGTCGTTCGGGGGTCGTGAACGATCAATGACGGGGGATGCGCGTCCTCCAATACCGTTCAAAGTCATCATATTAGGAGTCCCCGGATCGACACCGTTTGTAGGGGAGACGCCCCGGCTCGCAACACTATGCTGACCAGGACTACGGGCACGAATTTGAGCTGATTGCTCAGGCGACATAGCACGGTCTGCATTAGATGCCGTTCGTTCGCGTTGATAGGACTCGTTGGTACCCTCCGTACTCTCATTGCCAGTGAGATCGACTTCGTCCCGTGGTGTTCTTATAGGAGCCTTGCCCTTGCCATTGGCTCCCAGGGGAAAAGGCTGTGCAGCGATACCGTTTGTGGGCTTTATTGATCTGGCGTTGGGGGGAGATACCGCACGACGAGGATCCTCCAGTTCTGGACTTTGGAGGGGAGACATGGAGCGAGATTGGGTCAGTGGCGGATTGGCGGCAGCAACAGCAGCGGCCATAGAGGGTGGGGGTTGTTGGACAGGCTGTGGTGCTGTAGACTTTCTTTGCGGATTCTGAGAGTTGGCCAGTTGGGCCCCGACCTGGTGGATTCGAATTCGGGTATTTGATATGCTCTGCAAGACCAATGAATATATATGGAAANAGAGAGAGGATGTCAGGACGAACTTGTATCGAGGACATGGATCAGATTGGGATCGTCCGTCTTGGATGGTGTGAAAGACTCTCCACCAAGCACGTAGACTTTTTGTCCAATAGACGCCATAGCATGCCCTGAACGTCCACTTGGAGAAGGACCCATGTTCTGGAACATATACCATCGTTGATCTATTACAAAAACTTGAGGTCAGCAGCGAACGAAAGAAACCATCGTGCACGCAACTGGAGATTTTGAACGCCGCCAAGTCACCCAGATCTTTCCCATCCACGCCGCGGCCACCAAACACGTATATCACGTCGTCCACAATAGCGGCAGCATGTCCCTCTCTGGGAGAAGGAATGTACCCGATACAGGCCAACTCGGACCAAGTCCTCGTGTTCAGGTCAAATGCCCATGTGTCATTGTAATGATATTGTCCGTCTGTTCCTCCAAAACTAGAGGGCTATTAGCAATCACATTTGTTGAGAAGTGAGGTTCGTACACAAAAACTCTATCTCCGTGAGTAACACAAACATGACCCGTTCTCTGGGCAGGCCGATCGGATGTTGTTGGCTCATAGAGCTCCCATGCAGCCTTCGTCCGTACTGTGATATAGTTTGGCATATATTTTTTGGAGGAAGTCATGGATAGAAGAACTCACAGGAATTCAAATCAAAAGCCCATAGATCATTCAGAAATTCACCATCAACCTGGCCACCGAAGACAAAGAATTTGGAAACATTTGCCATGGTCACTGCGTGTCCATAACGTCCTGCAGGGCCAGGACCTTGCACCGAGACTCGTGTCCACTCCCGAGAGACTGAAACAACTAAATACATCATTCTATATGCCGAAGCAAGAAAGCTCACCAAGGTTGAGCAGATAAAGGCCATCATCCTGCTTATCCGTAGGCCTTGCCTTCGGGTCCGTCTTTGTATCTCCACCCCAGACAATTAAAACGTTGCTAACAATGGCACTGGCGTGACCAACACGGGCAGACGGTACCTCTCCACCTGTTTGAAGGAGTGTCGCAGAACCTTCACGGGCATTGAAGAGATAGAGGTCATTCTTGGCAGACTCGCGAACGAGACCACCAAAGAGATAAAGGTCTCCCGCAGGAGTTGCTGTAGCAGGAAGGGCATGGCCATAGCGAGGGAATGGTGAGGGTGAAGGANGAGGTAGGAGGGGCAACACCGGGTTTGTTGAGTATTATAGGCGGGGTTAAAATGAGACTACGATGGGACCAAGGGAACGAAGGCCGCTGTTGTTGTTGGGGTGGCTGTTGCTGTTGTTGTTGCTGCTGTTGAAGTTGTTGTTGGCGCTGCATTTGCTGCTGCTGAGAAGCCTGCTGGGGRATACCGTTCGGTGGTCGCTGGGCCTGTTGCAATGGCTGGGAGTTGCTTGGAGAAATGCCAGTATTACTACTGAGGCTGCTAGGTACCCTGGTAAAAAAATGAGATTAAGGATGTGTGGAGTAGCTAAGCGAAAGGTGAAACGGACCCTTCAAGAGCACTTTCCCCTCTGAGGCTGCCGGATTGTTGTTGAGCAGGCGCGGGATCTTTTGGCGGGGCATTGGAAAGTTGCGACAAAGCCTGGCTGGGAGTCTGTGCTACGGTGACATTGGTAGGGGCCTGAGCTGGGGGCGGATTATGCTTCTTCCTTGAGAAGAAGGACATTCTGCGCGATCTGCTTCCTAGGATGGACGGTATGGCTGGCGAATGTCCGTGGTTACTGGCTGGGGGAAATGAAGGGTACCAGAGTACGTATTAGCACGNAATTGCAATAAAAGAGCAGCAGAGTGGTCGAAAACGCCGAATAAAGTCCAGGCCAGCTGCTGTCTCGAAAGAATGTCCCTCAGCCGTGCTCAATTCGTGAGCAAACAGCTCAATCCCGCTTGCCTGATGGTAGCAACCAGTTTGGTCTTGTTTGCCATCATCTTCCAATATGTATCGTGAACCTGATTTAGCCTAGTCTCTTTTCTCCTCAGTCTCCTCAGGCCCTCTTGCACAACTCAAATAATCAGATCTGATAACCAACTGGATATAACGGCCAACCTCTTCTTCTCTAGTCATGAAATCAATAAATGGGACAGAACTCTTATCTCTCAGTCGTACACTCAAATAGGATGTGTTGATCACTCGTCAGCACCAATCAATCCCATTTCAGCTAATCCCTCTTTGACCCGATTGTAAATACCTCTGCAGCTACACATTGATGAAAATACCAGAATTATTTAGTTCGCACTGCTTCCCTATCATCACCAAAAATACATCATGATATACCATCTATCAACGTTCAAACTAACTTCTAAGTGCCATTACGACTGGCATCTTTTCCCCATGCTTCCCAAAGCATCTGCGTGTCATATATTCCGTCTAAACCCTGCGGTTCTACGGCGCTATTTTGCTCCATTATTCGACCAACCAAAACCTCTAAATCATTCCCTAGGAAATCATATCCAGAAAACGGTTGATTCATGGCGGCGGCGGAAGCATTAAATGTGTTTGTGTCCATATCAAATCCTGGTGAACTATATGGGGCATTAGATGGGGAAGAGTACATGACATGTGCATCTGTTTGTTGAGGAACCATTCTCTCCATCCCAGACAGGTCTGATATCTGGGTGGCCGTGGCGTCGAAACGTGGTCTTGTATTTCGGGTAAGTGATGCATCSTCAGCCTTGCGTTTCTTCCTTCGCACTTCCTCAATGGGTGTAACTGTAGTGCAGGATGACCTATTGAGGGGTGATGTCAATATATCGGTTGCTATAATATCATATAAATATCACCCACATATCATGTTCCCGCGATTTTTGGTCCCACTTCACGGTTACTGCGGCTAAAAGCTCGGAAACAATCTCCTTACATCGTCTTGCACCGGGCCATATCTCTTGAATATCCTCAAGGATCTGACGGCATTTCTTTGCATCGACCAGCATGGCTTTGATTAGTGCCACGTCGCTAATGTGGGTAGCCGTTCGTAATAAAATTACACCCGAAATGCATATCTGCTGGACAGCGTAGGCCAGGTGATGGGATGTTGGCAGTGTCTAGATAACAAGCTATAGATAAGGGTTTCTGCTGGGATGGTGGAACTGGACTAGTATAACTCACGCTTTTCACCATATCTCCAATTCGTATGCAAGCGCCTGAACAGTGTCAATTCCCACATAAGAAACGAGGGGCGGTCACTGAAGACAATATACTCACGTGCAGCACTAACACATTTCACCAATGATATGTCATTCCTGACTAGGGAATCTTGGGGGTTAACGATGAACGGCCTATCTATTACACACGACCTCTAATATCAGAATCTTGAAAGTAACTTAACAAATGATAACTCACGCAGATTAATTGTCGCAGAGTAATACACAAAAAATGCAATGAGGCAAAGTGTCAGCATCTTATCATCTTCCGTATTGTTCGCGGCGTATTTGATGTTTTCAGGGAGATTCTCAAACCACTCGTCCAATTTCTGATCGAGACGATTTACCAGTTGTGGAACAACTCGCTCCTCATCGATATCTCGAAGCACTCGAAGGGAATGTGCGGATCGAACGATCTTTCCAGCGACGACGTATATCTTCAGCAACCTAGCGGATTGAAGAAAACGTCGTGAGCAAGGCGATACAATACCGGGACTAACACGTACGCCACAAATCCTGCCATGTAGCATTGCTCCGAAGTTTGGGCCTGACCTGAGCAATACGCTTCAAGATCATCATCATCCACTTGGGCAGCTAAGTGTGCCGACATCGCGTTGAGCACAAGACGTATTCTCAACATGGGAACCCTTACGAAATTCGACATCCGAATCATCATCGTTAGTAGCACCAGGACGTCCCAGAGATATCGAAAGAACACTGCGTCAAGGAGTCAGGTATTACACTASATTCACTTAGGAGCAGCTGACGCACCAATCAAGCCCATAAACACACCACCAAATTCTTCTCCTTTGCTCTTTCTCCGTTCCTGAAAGCTGAAGTCGACGGGGAGATCTCTAGGACACCTAGTCAGGTCTGTTTTACTAGAGTATAGTTGCAAAAACACTACATGTAATCCTAAGTCCTGAGCAGCACGAATCCTAGCTCGATAATAAACGTAAGACTCGTAGATAACGAAGAAAAACTGATAACTCACGCTTGACCGGCTAACAGCCAGCTTTGTGAGAGTGCTATGAACTGCGTGGTTAGCATAGATACCAAGTGTTCGACCGCCGACGATACGTACTATTCCATCCAGCACAACAAATCGCCAGCAGAGCTAAGCACTGAACACTGAAACAGATCGTTTTAGCGTCAATAAGTAATCGGGAAGGGATGATAATATCAATTACTTCTCCAAGGAAATCAAGCGGCTACCCATCCAGAATAGAACCATACTCCTTTCGTAATAATCCAAGCCTACGTACTCCGAAGGCATTGTCCACTGTAACCCATCTCGTGAGTTATCTCCACTAGGTTTCGGGCTGTGGGAGTCGGTTCTGGTAGGATTGATACTCTCTGCGCACGCAAAAACTGCAAAGAGAGATGACATGAAGGCATGGTCGCTTGAGGGCTTGCCTTGATGGACGCTTTTCATCAAAGCAGTATATTTACGCAGAAATCTGAAGAATGTGGGAAATAAACGAATAAAGGAAACGGGAAAGGGAACATACGTCTGTTTGTGGAGGATAGGAAATGTGTAGTGTATCCGAGTGAAGTATGTCTCGACCTATGGGCGTCAAATATAGCAAATGACCGACTCGATGGTCCCATGAACTCACTAGCTTGTCTGAAACACTTGAAGGGGGAAAGATCGTCTCTTCAGGTTTCGGTCTAACAGCGGTGAGTATGATATTTGGTCAATGACTACAACCACCTCACAAGACGTCAAATCTACGAAAATGCATATTTGGCCGAAAGAACGGCAGCTCTCTATCATTCAACTCTGTCAGAATCTAATTGGACCAAGATTAAAATGAGAGTACCTACAAGTTATCCGTCCCTTTGAGGTTGTCACTATCCGACGAAGCTGGGGATATTCCTGGAGATTGCGAGGAGCGCAGAGATTTCAATGCCTCGACCAAGATCAAGGAAGAGGCACCTCCTATAAATCTAGAGGTTGGTGTTGAGAGGGAGGGCTAGTKAGAAGTGTTGTTTTTGGCTTGCCTCAGGTTTCCAAGAGAATCCTTTGTCAAATGTGAAAAGCGCTCGAGTAGGCCCTCTCGTTCATTATCCTCATAATCAGCCCCTACGGGTGGCTGTTCTGGTGTGTCTTTTTGTACGTCTTCGTTAGTTTCCAACAGGGCCGAAACACCCATCATAGACTTKATCGCGCTAGAGGCTTCGTAGGATGTCGTCGACGCTGAGAGACCTTCTTGGGTAGTACTATGAGGTGTTACCGTCGGGTTAGAAATAGCAGCAAAACTTCAACAAAATAAGCATGTTGCTCAATAAATGCATGAACTGGGCTCACGGAAGTAAATTTGGAGAAGAAGTTCTTACCCACTGCTCAAATGCGGCAGCTATTGGCGCTACAATCTGCTCTAGAGCGTTGATACGGCTATCCATGAGCGATGTAATTCTAAATCCCGGGGTGGAAACAAAAGTCAAAGAATGATTGGGATGTTAATCATGGTTCAGTCCTTACTGGCGCGTTCCCGATGCATTGTCTGCAATTTCTGAGACTTGACATGTGTTTAAGCTTTGAGGTGCATAATACAGGTGGAAGAAGCCTACAAGTGCACGTCTTCTTGTTGGTAGAGCAAAACGCGCATGGATCCTGTAGACAGAGTGGACTCAACAGTCTCTCACACATCATAAAGTTGTCATACCTGGCCGTCACATTTTATCTGTATGAGGGCATAAGTACATAGTAAATTCTGAAGTACCACAAATAAAGCGTCCCTTTCGTTTGCGGCAGATCTCACAGGCCCTCCAAACACGGGTCCGTACGCGGGGGGCTAATGAGGAAAGCTGAAGACTTGAAGAAGAGGACATCCCTCTCGTTGGGCTGGGCTGAGGTGCCGACAATTCCTTTGACATTAAGGTTCTGAGGAGCTTTGATGACTATGCTGCCTGAAGGTAATTCGACCAAGTTCACTGTAATGAGTGCTTGTAGACAACATATCCAGCTTGAACCCGGGTCCTCTGCTTGTCCCTGATTCGCATGCTTCCCGACGCCACACATGCTATCTACGCAAGTCAAGCGGAGTGTTACTGATTGTGTCATTGGTCAATACCATCTATAAAGAGTTTGGAATCTTCATGTAGATATTTCCCAACGCAAGAATTGTGTTTCAATCATGCATTCTAATTTCCCATGATGAAGCGTCTGTATCTCTTGTTATGATTATATTTTGTAGGCTCACTATGAAAGGTTCGTCACTACACTATTTTTAATCCACACAAATAAATACTTCTTCCTTGGTACAACAATATTCATGCGAAACAAAAGACGCCTCAATTGATACTAGAACCGGCCGGCAAAATGTGACATGATCGGAGGATCTTGGTCCTTGCAACGACGTTCATCCACCATAAAGTAGCTGGTCTTCAATTGGCCATCTCTGTTTCCCCCGTCCCCGTGTAAAAGATATGATCTTTGGAGGCTCGTCAAAGCATCGCTCATGGGCTCAGCATCCTCCAGTTGATTCATCGCATATTAAAAATGGTTCCCAACCCAAATCTGGTTCCTCCCGGAGAGGAGCCCGGTCTTCTTTTCAACATAGCCCTGGCTTGTTTGCTTCCTTGTTCTCGTCCTCCAAGCAACCCAAGGATATACCCCCAACTCCATCCCCGCCACCGAACTTGAACACTTCGACGGAAGAATCCACCCAACCAGCAACTAATACTGGGTCACCAGCTGCTCCTGTCACTCCACCTCAGCAGTTTGTCATTAGAAACGCCTCACCTGATCTTTACATGGATCCTGCGTTCTCTCCGGACCCCCAGCTCCATCCTTTCTTCGTCACCAACCCTGATGGTCTGTCTATACTCATTTCATTTCCTACTCCTGTTCTCCATCATTCTAACTTGTTTCGTAGAGAGCTCAGACTCGGAATCTGACGAGCCAGATTCTACCTTTGATCATCACGCACGTTCGTCTGAATCCCCCACCCAATCCTCAGCGGAATCCCCTCCCACGCCTGCGGCCCCCGTTTCAAGCTCAGCACTAAAGCGAGAACAGAGGCAGAATCTAGCTGGGGAGTCCTCAACTGAGCAACTGGAGACCCCTCCATCTTATGAAGCAGCTATACACAATATGCCTGTTCCTCCTCAGCCCACCAATCCCAAGTCGGGATCCCAACCCCGCAAACGCCCTCAACGACCTTTCCCACCCCGTAATGTCAGTGCACCTGAAGGTCACACAACGGAGCCCATTACAGCTCCTCCTCAGAGATCTGCTACCACCGTACCTCAGAGTGAGAACCAGATTGCCGGACCATCTGGAATTAGTCGTGCAAATCATAGAAAACCAGCACCAATCAAGTCTCTGGACAGAGTAGATGAACTCGATGACACAAATCCTCTGGGCTTGGCTCTTCATCACGATGGACCTTATGAAGCCATCGCGAAAGCTATTGCCCCCAACCTTCGTTCTCGCGAGCAGGTTCGTGAGGTCTTTGACGTGCATCTCTTATGTATATTAATTCATTTGCTTAGACCCAGCGGCCGAAACGTGAAGTGGTTTGTCTTCTACCCACCCACACAGTCATCGGGCCTCACCTTGTCATTTTATATAGGCAGGACCTGTTGCCCAACCATACGTTCCTTTTGGTGCCCCACTGAACCTTTCCCCTGGACAAATTATCCCTCACAACTTTCATCCATATCAAAAACCAGCCAATACAGTTCCAGCTTCTCGACCACCTAATCATGAAGCGAGGCTCCCAGCTACTCATCTTAACCTGCAACGTCGAGAGCAAGGCCCCCAACCGAGTTCACGTTTCGATGAGTTTGATCCTTACGCCGCTTACTTGCCACAACAAAGCAGACCCGCACCCTCTCAAGGCGTGAGACGTTATCACACCATGCCCGTGCAGGACAATTCGATGGCATACGATGGCATTATGGAGGATGACGCACACCCGAAGCCTACACCCCCTANGGCATTCGTTCCCGTACAGGAAGATTTTCGTCCATCTCGAGATCGCCGGAGTGCACCCAACTCGACTCCTCCAGCATGGGCTAATATAGCTTTATCCAGACCAGAACATCGTGCAGCCACTGCGTATGGTGATAGAAGCCCGGAGCCAATTCAACATCAGCCTCAATACGCCCACAGAATAGAGATGCCTGCTCCAGAGCCCTTGCCTTCTCACCAAACTTCGGGGCCCAATCTGCATCGCATCCCTCAGCTCCAATACAGAGACGGTGGGAAAACACCCAACCGGCTATTCCTGTATCACTTCAGCCCGCTGCGTTCAGTGCGAACAACAGCCCGTCAACTTCATTCCCAACGCCACAGCCACAATTGATATCAGAACSYCAACCTAGGCGTCCCCCTCCACCTCCCAGTATGCAACAGTCCCTTGCAACCAGTTCAGGATCATCTGGATCTCGTACTGGCCCTCAGCCATCTCATGTCCCTAAACGCCTCGTCATGCCTACTCCTCTGCAACAGACACAGTTCCAGAATAACAATGCCCGCCCAACGTTCACTCTTCCGAGTGAGCTGCAAGCGCAATACGTCCCCAACGTCCGGCAACCTACGCCTCCCCAATCCCGTACACCCGTACAAGCGTCTACCAATACTAAAGCGCAAGATGTGCATATGTTCGACTCATCGAAGAAGGTACTCCGGAAGAAACCAAGTATGAAGAATACTACCAATAAGCCCGTCAACTTCAATCCAGTCGCTTCCCCTCTGATCCCTGAACGCAGTTATGTTCCACCCACCAAGAACGGTTACGCTCAACCGGCTCCTATGGTTGCAGCTCCCCCCCAACCCATTGCCCGGGCGAATACAAGCAAGCCAGCGAAGAAGGTGCTAACGAAGAGAAAGACGCTCTTCTAGTTTCATTCGGTTCTCAAGGTTTCTGATTGGGGGTTGCTGGGTCGACCATCTAGTTACGTGCTAGTATCTATACGTACATTGCATTATAATTTGCTTGMAGTTGCTCTCTTCTCAGTGTCTGTCCTGTTTAGTTCTGTGTTGTCTGTATCCTATGAAGTAATTACCACCCACGATGTATCTTCAAATGTTTTTATGTACTTGATGAATATACATACCCCTTATAGTGTTAGCGTCACTGTTTACGCTACAGACCTGACTGGTGATTTGTGACACCCCTCGCAGTACCAATGTACACTACATATGAGACAGTGATTTGCAACACGATATACTAGAATACAAAACTATGACTTCGAGACTCTCGATTGCGCTGCTTGGGCTGCATTCATACCCATCCATGTTTTCTCTACCAAACTAAGCAGCTTCTGCATATCAGAACTCCAGTCATTCATGACATCCTCGGTTGTGCGTTTCTGCTTGAATGTCACAATCCCTAGCGGCCGGTCGATTCGCGCCCAAACGGTACCCGAGACTACCAGTCTGGACAAAGTTTCTTCTGTTTCCTCTGGTGTAAGATCGAGCAGGGAGGTAAGGCGTGGAAGTGTTATTCGTCCATAGTATTTCTCGATTACTCGTATATTCTTGAGTCACAAAACATCGGTGTCTGGGAGGTGGATAGAATGGACGTTACTTACATGTTCTACGACACGGGTATGTAAGTCGTCCCATCGTTTCTTGTTTGAAAAGACGGGTGTCTTTTGCAAGAACTCGCCGAATATTGAACATATACCAGGCCAACGCATCAGCTCTGGAGTGGTGAAAGACTTCATCAAATTGCTGTAAACGATTGTCAGTGTTTATCGGTGTTGTCAGCTTAGATGAACAAGTACTAGTGCAATTCGAGCTTGGGCAAAGCTNGGTCGATGAAGAGTCTGTTGAGTAGGTCTGATTGTTCGTTGGTATGTGGTGCAAGTACAACGTAGTAGACAATATGTTCGAGAGCCTGTTATCAAACTTAAAGGCGTCGTACTTAGAACTTTTCAAACAAGGAACTTACGACTTTCCCCTTGTCTTTCTCGTCTTCTTTGATTGAGGGCGTCTCCCATACCTTGTAATAATGCTTGGCCACTTCGAGGTATTCACTATGATTGAGCGACCATTGAATCATCAAGTCGTAATATTTGAGTTTCAGGTCCTGAACAGATAATAAGTGATATGTCGCTGAAAGTAAACGGTTACGAACCTCATTTTCCTTCTCTTTCAAGAAGGCTTCACTGACTTTCCTACTTCCAACCCTCGCTTTAACCCACTCTGTTTCTCCTCCTGTCAAAACGTCCTTCTTCCCTGCTTTCTCTACTTTTGCATCCTTCCGGAGAGCAACAGCGATGAGGAGTCTCATTTGTTCCAGAATGAACTCAGTCTTTTCGCGTCTTTCCATAGACGAGTAAGTCTCCACCTGGAGATCTGAGAGCAGGTCTGAGGCGACTTGAAGGGAGTCCAGAGCAGCTTCTGGATCCCCAGATGTGTGTGCGGTGCCTTCATGATGGTGTGAGAGCAGTAAGGTGACTCTCGCGCGCGGCGTTTCCAAGAAAATCTACGACATCGTATACACAATGTATTCACTCAAATTGATAGATATCGACACGTACCTTTCCTTCGGTGACGCCCCTCAAGGTCTCCAACAACTCTAACCACCGATCAACACCCTCGTTCTGCTTGACATCATCCAGCCAAGTGATAACAAGCTCAACCATGGATTGTATGACAGCCTTTAATTGGCCATGTTTCTTGCTCAAAAGCGTGATTGTAGCATTCAGATGCTCGAAATCTTTATCGTTATAGTAGTGTTCAACGAGAGCTTTCACGAGACGGGTTGTGGATTTGAGATCGGCGGCCTGAATGCATTATGAGATGACATTGAGTCTCAGGATAAAGTCTCTCACATTTCTAGTCTGCTTCTCG